>CABFWB010004748.1:7919-31407 GCA_902151455.1 Timema bartmani | reverse complement strand
TGTTCTGGTTTTATTAATAGCTTACTGGTTGTGTTCTGGTTTTATTAAGAGTTCACTGATTGTGTTCTGGTTGTGTTCTTCTGTTTTGATTTGTTTGGTAAATATTGTTTATGAAATGTCTGCAAGGAGAAGATTAATAATTAATAAAGGTTGAATTAATTTAATAACTAAAAAAGCTTTATGAAGATATTTATTGAATTCTTTTAATATTTGCATGGAAGGAGATTGAAAAACAATTTAGGAGAAACCAATCTCAGTACACCCTACCATGATTCGAACCGTGATCTCATCACCACCAGTCCAGTCTATTGCGAGAGTAGCACGTTAGACCATTATATGTCTTATGTTAGATACTAGTGTTAATTGGAATGACGTGTGTAATCTTGTATTCCAGATAACCTCCCGACCTTGTATGAGTATTACACGAAGGGGGGCATAGACTCTGGACTAACGACGTATCATGATGGCTTCCTCCTCAATGGCAAGAACATCACCATCATCAGTGGAGCCATCCACTACTTCCGTGTCCATCCTGGATACTGGCGGGACAGGCTGAGGAAACTACGAGCCGCAGGGTTCAACGCGGTCGAGACGTAAGCGTTCCGTCTCCTTACATTGCTCCTCCATCTAGCTTACCCTCCAGGACTCCAGAGGTAGACCACATATTGGTGGAGGGGGAATCCCCACCCATCACTATGGATTTATTACATTTCGTTCTGATATCCTTGAATACGATAAGATTGAAAACAAGCTTTAAATAGCTTTTAGAGGCATCTAATTATCAAAAAATGTCCAGGAGAGGACCACTACAAATATCTTCTGAACGGAAAATGTGCATTTATTACATTTAAAACTATGGCAGTAAGGATCTCATGTGGTATCTTGTATTAGCCACAGATACTTTGTACAACTTGAACAATCCATGTAATACAATTCTATAATTTTAAAAAGATATAATAGGTAATATCGATTTTTATATTTGAGTTGGTTTAAATTATCTTGTGTGTCTTAATTCAGTTAAATAGGTTACTTCAAATGACAATCAATAATCATACTTATATTATAACAAGACACAAATTGACTCACAAATGGTAGCCATATTTTCAGAGAATCTGGTTGCAACATATGAATACATTGTTCACTTTTGACCCATTTGATTCCATCACGACAGTTACATCGCATGGAACCTTCACGAACCCGAGATGGGAGTGTTTGATTTTGGCGACGGAGACAACGATTTCTCGCCATTCCTCAACTTCAGGGACTATATAAGGACTGCCCAAGAGGAAGACTTGCTCGTAGTCATCCGGCCAGGTCCTTGGATTTCTGCCGAGTGGGACAACGGAGCCATTCCAGGGTGAGGTCCTTTTTGTTTACTAACACAAGAGCTGTTATCATATAATCTAATGGGGGGTTTAAGATGTATATAGCACACACAAAAATTAAAAAAAAAAAGGGTGTGAGATAAGGATAAATCAAGCCCTAATTATCTTTAAATAGAATTTAAATCATTAAATTTTCAAAATGCGCCTGTGGAGGGAACCAGGGCCGCCTCAAATTTCGTCAGATGACAATACAGCCATAATAAACTCATTGATGGTTTTCATTATTGGGGTTTTAATCTTAACATTGGATTTGCAAAAAAAAAAAATCTACTAGAGAAACCGATTTATAATCCAAAAGTATTAAATTTAGAAAAATATTGTAGTTTGAATTTATACGAAATACTAGTAACGCATAATTTAACCCAAAAAAATTACAAAATGTTCTTTTTAAGAATAGAAAAAAAAAAATCATTTGTTTTTCTAGGTGGTTTAACAAAAACAATAAAATTAAAATAAGAAGCTCCAGCAGTGCATTCATCAAGCAAATGAGGGCGTTCTTCGACCAAGTGTTCCCCTTGTTGAGGGATCTCCAGTTCACGGAGGGAGGACCAATCATTGCCTTCCAGGTCAGAGCAACTCACTCGCCGGGATCAGACCAACAATATATTGACACTATTTATTACATTAAAATCAATGTTCTTTGGGTGTTAAAGATGCTAGGTAGTGTCTACTATGCTGGCATGCGACCGGCTACTGGCGCTTTCCGTGCCAGTCTAGTCAGCTTCTGTACTGATGCCAGCGAGTCCCTGGCCGTTAATTCATGAAAGGGTATATTTCATCATATTTCATCAATGATAAATTTTTCGGCCATGATGGGAATCGAACCCGGAACCCCTTAGCTCAGTAGAAAGACACACTACTGACTGAGCTTATGTATTGGATTAATTTAGTAATATATTTAATTAAAGACGGTAGTAATATTACAAGTATTTAAATTTAAAATCCCCAACCCTATCCTCCATCCTTTCTCTCATTAACATTAATAAAGTCAGGGTGGGTCACAAATGTTTGTCGTTCTAAACATAGGCTCACTGTTGTAAATTGTTTCGGGGAAAACGTTTCTATACTCCTAGCCGGGATTTAAACTTGGGACCCTTGCCAGTTGTGTACCTCTTTTCAGGACATGGCCTAACCAACCGTACAGCCCGATATATTGTAAAATATAAACAAATGTTCCAAATTCTAAAGCTTCACTGATAATTAATCTAAACAAAGTCATGACAGACGGAAAGAAAGATCCATAAAAGTCACATTCAAATGTGAATTGATTTTCAGACTCATTATTATAACAAAAATATACAACGATTAATAAAACTGTGTGGTACTGTGTCACAGATGGCTGCATTATCTGATGGCTCGTGATATTAAAAAAATCACATAATTGTAGCTGACGATTTCCGCTAAGTCAATCATAGACTCTGCCTTAAAATATGAGTGAAGAATGACCATGGGCACGGGACGAATCCTGGATAGCTCAGTGGTTAGAGCATTGGCGTACTAAGCCAAAGGTCCCGGGTTCGATTCCCGTGTCCAGGTGTCATTATTCAATTTTCAGAATATGATATCTAACTGAAGTAATTACCATTAATATATAGCTCTGGCTATTTACTCTTAATATATATGCATTCCCTGACAATTATAATAATTGTACAAATGGCAATAAGCCACTACCGAGTCGAAGATGGCTGCGTTATCTGATGGCTCGTGATATTTAAAAAATCACATAATTGTAGCTGACGATTTCCGCTAAGTCCATCATAGACTCTGCCTTAAAATATGAGTGAAGAATGACCCTGGGCACGGGACGAATCCTGGATAGCTCAGTGGTTAGAGCATTGGCGTACTGAGCCAGCAGTCCCGGGTTCGATTCCCGTGTCCAGTTGTAATTTTTCAATTTTCAGAATATGATATTTAAACAGAGAATTGAACATGGGTTCATTAATAGACCATTACTGAGTTATTCAGGATTCGTCTAGTGCTTAGGGTCAAGGTCATTCTTTCCTCATACCTTAAGACAAAGATGATCAGAGTTATTTGCCATCAATGATCCAGGTAAGAGTTGGACAAACTTGAAGTACAAACTTCTTATTTCAGTTGCAAATGGGGATAGTTTACTTAACCTAGCAAACAATCTTATTTAATATTAAAAAGTGTTAATGCCAGCTTTGACTAAATTAATTTAAAACTATTTCATATCATATCAAAATAATTTATAGTAACATTTTCTAACCGCACGAGTGGGCACGCAGGCCAAGATGTCAACCTATTATGGTCTGAATTACCCGTGACAGGGATGGTAGGGTTCGAATCCTGGCCAGGTGTACTGAGGGTAGTTTATTCTAGCTGGTTTTCCTCTCTCTCTCCACACATATGTTAGTACATTTCCTCTAGTTTCACCTTCCTCATACGGAAAGGCGAACAAGCAGTGGGCGGTGCTCAAAACAAACCAAACATATTTACAATCTTAACCCTTTTAGTGCCATGCTTAGTCCAGAATTCGCGCGCCAAGAATGTCAGAGACCTGTTAGGTTTTGTGTGATAAGAATGTCAGAGACCTGTTAGGTTTTGTGTGATAAGAATGTCAGAGACCTGTTAGGTTTTGTGTGATAAGAATGTCAGAGACCTGTTAGGTTTTGTGTGATAAGAATGTCAGAGACCTGTTAGGTTTTGTGTGATAAGAATGTCAGAGACCTGTTAGGTTTTGTGTGATAAGAATGTCAGAGACCTGTTAGGTTTTGTGTGATAAGAATGTCAGAGACCTGTTAGGTTTTGTGTGATAAGAATGTCAGAGACCTGTTAGGTTTTGTGTGATAAGAATGTCAGAGACCTGTTAGGTTTTGTGTGATAAGAATGTCAGAGACCTGTTAGGTTTTGTGTGATAAGAATGTCAGAGACCTGTTAGGTTTTGTGTGATAAGAATGTCAGAGACCTGTTAGGTTTTGTGTGATAAGAATGTCAGAGACCTGTTAGGTTTTGTGTGATAAGAATGTCAGAGACCTGTTAGGTTTTGTGTGATAAGAATGTCAGAGACCTGTTAGGTTTTGTGTGATAAGAATGTCAGAGACCTGTTAGGTTTTGTGTGATAAGAATGTCAGAGACCTGTTAGGTTTTGTGTGATAAGAATGTCAGAGACCTGTTAGGTTTTGTGTGATAAGAATGTCAGAGACCTGTTAGGTTTTGTGTGATAAGAATGTCAGAGACCTGTTAGGTTTTGTGTGATAAGAATGTCAGAGACCTGTTAGGTTTTGTGTGATAAGAATGTCAGAGACCTGTTAGGTTTTGTGTGATAAGAATGTCAGAGACCTGTTAGGTTTTGTGTGATAAGAATGTCAGAGACCTGTTAGGTTTTGTGTGATAAGAATGTCAGAGACCTGTTAGGTTTTGTGTGATAAGAATGTCAGAGACCTGTTAGGTTTTGTGTGATAAGAATGTCAGAGACCTGTTAGGTTTTGTGTGATAAGAATGTCAGAGACCTGTTAGGTTTTGTGTGATAAGAATGTCAGAGACCTGTTAGGTTTTGTGTGATAAGAATGTCAGAGACCTGTTAGGTTTTGTGTGATAAGAATGTCAGAGACCTGTTAGGTTTTGTGTGATAAGAATGTCAGAGACCTGTTAGGTTTTGTGTGATAAGAATGTCAGAGACCTGTTAGGTTTTGTGTGATAAGAATGTCAGAGACCTGTTAGGTTTTGTGTGATAAGAATGTCAGAGACCTGTTAGGTTTTGTGTGATAAGAATGTCAGAGACCTGTTAGGTTTTGTGTGATAAGAATGTCAGAGACCTGTTAGGTTTTGTGTGATAAGAATGTCAGAGACCTGTTAGGTTTTGTGTGATAAGAATGTCAGAGACCTGTTAGGTTTTGTGTGATAAGAATGTCAGAGACCTGTTAGGTTTTGTGTGATAAGAATGTCAGAGACCTGTTAGGTTTTGTGTGATAAGAATGTCAGAGACCTGTTAGGTTTTGTGTGATAAGAATGTCAGAGACCTGTTAGGTTTTGTGTGATAAGAATGTCAGAGACCTGTTAGGTTTTGTGTGATAAGAATGTCAGAGACCTGTTAGGTTTTGTGTGATAAGAATGTCAGAGACCTGTTAGGTTTTGTGTGATAAGAATGTCAGAGACCTGTTAGGTTTTGTGTGATAAGAATGTCAGAGACCTGTTAGGTTTTGTGTGATAAGAATGTCAGAGACCTGTTAGGTTTTGTGTGATAAGAATGTCAGAGACCTGTTAGGTTTTGTGTGATAAGAATGTCAGAGACCTGTTAGGTTTTGTGTGATAAGAATGTCAGAGACCTGTTAGGTTTTGTGTGATAAGAATGTCAGAGACCTGTTAGGTTTTGTGTGATAAGAATGTCAGAGACCTGTTAGGTTTTGTGTGATAAGAATGTCAGAGACCTGTTAGGTTTTGTGTGATAAGAATGTCAGAGACCTGTTAGGTTTTGTGTGATAAGAATGTCAGAGACCTGTTAGGTTTTGTGTGATAAGAATGTCAGAGACCTGTTAGGTTTTGTGTGATAAGAATGTCAGAGACCTGTTAGGTTTTGTGTGATAAGAATGTCAGAGACCTGTTAGGTTTTGTGTGATAAGAATGTCAGAGACCTGTTAGGTTTTGTGTGATAAGAATGTCAGAGACCTGTTAGGTTTTGTGTGATAAGAATGTCAGAGACCTGTTAGGTTTTGTGTGATAAGAATGTCAGAGACCTGTTAGGTTTTGTGTGATAAGAATGTCAGAGACCTGTTAGGTTTTGTGTGATAAGAATGTCAGAGACCTGTTAGGTTTTGTGTGATAAGAATGTCAGAGACCTGTTAGGTTTTGTGTGATAAGAATGTCAGAGACCTGTTAGGTTTTGTGTGATAAGAATGTCAGAGACCTGTTAGGTTTTGTGTGATAAGAATGTCAGAGACCTGTTAGGTTTTGTGTGATAAGAATGTCAGAGACCTGTTAGGTTTTGTGTGATAAGAATGTCAGAGACCTGTTAGGTTTTGTGTGATAAGAATGTCAGAGACCTGTTAGGTTTTGTGTGATAAGAATGTCAGAGACCTGTTAGGTTTTGTGTGATAAGAATGTCAGAGACCTGTTAGGTTTTGTGTGATAAGAATGTCAGAGACCTGTTAGGTTTTGTGTGATAAGAATGTCAGAGACCTGTTAGGTTTTGTGTGATAAGAATGTCAGAGACCTGTTAGGTTTTGTGTGATAAGAATGTCAGAGACCTGTTAGGTTTTGTGTGATAAGAATGTCAGAGACCTGTTAGGTTTTGTGTGATAAGAATGTCAGAGACCTGTTAGGTTTTGTGTGATAAGAATGTCAGAGACCTGTTAGGTTTTGTGTGATAAGAATGTCAGAGACCTGTTAGGTTTTGTGTGATAAGAATGTCAGAGACCTGTTAGGTTTTGTGTGATAAGAATGTCAGAGACCTGTTAGGTTTTGTGTGATAAGAATGTCAGAGACCTGTTAGGTTTTGTGTGATAAGAATGTCAGAGACCTGTTAGGTTTTGTGTGATAAGAATGTCAGAGACCTGTTAGGTTTTGTGTGATAAGAATGTCAGAGACCTGTTAGGTTTTGTGTGATAAGAATGTCAGAGACCTGTTAGGTTTTGTGTGATAAGAATGTCAGAGACCTGTTAGGTTTTGTGTGATAAGAATGTCAGAGACCTGTTAGGTTTTGTGTGNCGATAGTAGGCGGAGCTGATCAGATCTGCTCATGGCACTTTTAGCGATAGTAGGCGGAGCTGATCAGATCGGCTCATGGCACTTTTAGCGATAGTAGGCGGAGCTGATCAGATCGGTCATGGCACTTTTAACGATAGTAGATAGAGCTGATCAGATCGGCTCATGGCACTTTTAGCGATAGTAGGCGGAGCTGATCAGATCGGCTCATGGCACATTTAACGATAGTAGGCGGAGCTGATCAGATCGGCTCATGGCACTTTTAACGATAGTAGGCGAAGCTGATCAGATCGGCTCGTGGCACTTTTAGCGATAGTAGACGGAGCTGATCAGATCGGCCCATGGCACCTTTAGCGATAGTAGGCGGAGCTGATCAGATCGGCTCATGGCACTTTTAACGATAGTAGATGGAGCTGATCAGATCGGCTCATGGCACTTTTAGCGATAGTAGGCGGAGCTGATCAGATCGGCTCATAGCACTTTTAACGATAGTAGGCGGAGCCGATCAGATCGGCCCATGACACTTTTAGCGATAGTAGGCGGAGCCAATCAGATCGGCTCATGGCACTTTTAGCGATAGTAGGCGGAGCCGATCAGATCGGCTCATGGCACTAAAAGGGTTAACCTAATGCAACTAGCCATTAAGTGACCTAGTCTGATTTTCATAGGAAGATCCTTTTAGTAAATAAACATATTTCATATCACATGACTAGATATATTATTTATGAATACATGAAAGTAGATCCCGTAGCTTTTCTAGCTGTCAGACAAGGTTCTTTCTATGAAAATTGGACAGTAGCTCCCACATTAATAATGAAAGGTGTCACAGTACCTGCCTTCGTTGAAGGATCGCAGCTGAACACTAATACACACACATTGAGCTTGTTATGACCAGAATAAGTCTGTGAAATATATTCCTTGCGCTCTCGGCTATTACAAGCTTTATTGGCTAGGAGGATTGTTAAACCAGACATGTACTTTGTTAATATTCAACATTTTGCAACTCTAAACCGATAATTGTACTCAATCATAACCAGGAGAAAAAAAAAAGGCTACAAAAAATAACTATAGGCACCATAAAATTTTTTCTCTTTATTTGTTTTAAATATATTATGTACAACCTAAATAAGAGCAGCGAATATAATATTCTTGTGGATATTAGATATTAACTTAAACACAATGTATTAACTGTCCAAACGACGGTCAAGAAATACACTTTATAGCAAGGGTGAGCAACATGTTGGGGCCTTGATTGACTTACAATCTTATCAAAGGTCCCACGATAAACCAACCTTTCTCCGCTCTACTTTTACTTCTTTTTTGTCTATAAATTTATATTCATCACTAAAATTCAACCTTTCCTCAAATAATCATGTCCCCAAAATTCTAGAAAAAAATATAGAATAAGTGGAATGTACATTTTCATTTTCTTATAACATTATCGATTAACACCAATCAAAGTTATTTTGGTGATTATTATTTTGAAAGTCCTTGATTTATTTGCGAATTTACAAGAAAAAAAAGATAAACTTTTAATAAGTGTTGTAGTTTTCTCACCGATCAACCAGTCGATTGCAATCGATTAGTTTCCGGCTCCTGCTTTAGAGTAACTCTCATTTACTACCATTTAAAATAAATGATACAAAACCCCTCCATTTTTCAATCAATTTGATCCATTCCATTTCTCATCTACAAAGATAAGAAAATCAACAAGTCTAAACAGATTTTTGAAGAGTTTTTAAACAAAATTGAAATATAGCCTACCAGTCAAAACAGAACGTTAACACTTGGCTAACTACTTGTTACCCAAGTCAGTGGTCACATGGTATAGTGAGTCTCTCTCATATGAGACTGCCGGAAGATTGGGATTCTAATCATGAGCGGGTGTACCAAAGGTGGTTTTTACTAAAGGATTTCCCACTTTCCCTCCAAACAAATGTAGGTGCATTTATTCTAGAATTATGCCTTCTTCACTTTTATTCTTCCTAAAGGTTGCATGTTTCACACTACCTCTTGATGAGTTCCAATAGATTGAAACCTAGGTCATTAAATTGGCCGGTAACGATCGGTTTTCTTCAAGAGGTAGCCTCTTTCCCCAGTGGCAGCATTGTAAAGTGTGAACTGTGTTCTTCTTTTCATTGTAAAAGCCATATTGTGTTCGTCCCTTTTATATGTTTCCATCCACCTTTCCTTAACCTTCTTACAAAGATAATACAATTACCCCATAAAGCGAAAAGAGGTTTTTCTTATAGAGATCAATATACAATAAATAAAACCTATCTTTTTTTTTAGTTGATTATTTTATTTTCAATTCTTCAACTCAAATATTTCCATCTCCGAAGACAAGGGAAATGCTATCGCAGTGTTTTGATTTGAGTTATTTTACCGCCTCTAACCTGGAAAGTTCAAACACAGCTAAGGTGCTTTGACCCCCTACACCTCCCGGGTCTTGGAGACAAGTTCAAACACAGTCTAGGGTGCTTTGACCCCCTACACCTCCCGGGTCTTGGAGAAAAGTTCAAACACAACACGACGCGTTGTCAGACCTTGGTTCTTCACTTGTGCGAAGTAGATTGCTGCAAGTTCTTTATCCGAGCCAGGAGTTGTTGTTTCCACTCATCCTCCGGGACAGAGGCGGCCCAGGCGGGGATGGCCGACGACGGAAGAGTGAAACTAGACATTGCTGTTCGGATCTGCTCGGCCTGCTCCGCTCCTATTTCAATATTGGGCTGGGCCGTGGGGTTCGACCAGACTTCGACCTGCTCGCCAGTTGTATGGACATTGAAATGAATCTATGAGAGCAATATAATTATGTAAATGTGAATTTATCGACACTTGTACAGTAGACATTGAAGATTATTTTTCATGAAATTTAGGCAGTTTGCCCCAATCAAAGTCAAAGAGACCTGCTTTGTTGGTCGCGTGGTCTAACACACTATTCTTGCAAAAGACTAGACTGCCAATGACAGGGAGACCTGGGTTCAAATCTCAGTTGGGCATACTTGAGAGTGGTTTTCCCTTAATGGTTTTCCACTCTTCCTCCATGCAAATGCAGGTACACTTACTCTAAATTATAACCCGAAAGGGTAGTAAGACGCGATGCTAAAAAAGAAAAAGTCATAGAGATGCACGCGTTACATATTCTAGTAAAGTTAAGGTGATGAAGTTATTAAAAAAATGTATGCTTATATTAGTAAAAGAGATAAGTAACTTGTTCTGTATCATAAAACTACACAGAAATAATTTTAAAGTACAGTAATACATTTTACTCACCGGTATTTCATCAGAAGTTTCTTTGGAAAATGAACCTTTCCTTTCATTTGAGGTAGTGTTTAGTTTAATACCCATGTCAATGGCCGCCTGAAACATTATAAACTGGTAATAACTATATATGTTTCGTTTGCATACTCAACTTATAGAATTCTATAGTATCCAAGAGGGTCAAATCCAAATATGAAGGGCTCGACTTGAAATAATAAATTTATCGAATTAATAGAGTTCATTAAAAAAATAGTTGAATAATTGGGAAAAATATGACATTTTATTTTCCTTTACTCGAAAGTATAAATAACAAAATAATTGCAAAATCATGTAGAGAAATAATAAACAAAGAAATTGAAATTCAATGTCCTGAAACTAATAAATGTGAATGTCACATGGCGTTCATCTCTAGATTTGTTGTTAGTTGGTAGCTCTCTTTCCTGTACGCCCATTCTACTACTACTACTATGGTAGGTTTAAGTATTTTGGGCGTTGTATTATTTTAAGGATGTGCCATTAAAATCCTTAAATCCCTTTAATATTTGAGAATATTCAATATTCGAAGATTAGAAACAATTAAAGAATCAAGTTTCAACAAAAACTTGAAGATTAAAAAAAAAATCTTGGTACTAGATTATTCTTTTAGAGCTATAGAGATGCTTATTAGGTCTAGTCACTTAGCTCAATATTATTAGCGAACAAGAAGTGTCGGACTTCTGTGCTGGGGGTCCGGGGTTCAATCCTCGGTCCCGGCACAGATTTATCTGATTGCCAAACACTTCCTTCACCTCTGACAAGACGTGTGTTAATCACAACTTGTGAATGTGTGGAATGCCAGGCCTCCACCGTGGTTCGGATTCCACGTTAAACTGTAGGTCCTTCATTTCATCACACAATCACCCTACCATTATACATTAGCGTAAGTGCGTACAACCCAAATGGGTAGTAAAACGCGGTGCTAATAATAATAATAATAATAATAATAATAATAATTAGCTAACAAACCCAACAAGTGAACCCCAGATCATTAATTTAGGTTCCATTTAATGTGAACAAAATCAGAAATGAAGATTTGACAAAAAAAAGTGGCTCTATCCCATTTCTATAATACAATCATATTAGGCTAACTTATATAAAATTGAGTTTATTGTGACAGATCCTAAAAACATTTTCACAAAAACACAAGGTAATATTTTACACCCCACCTCCTCTCCATGCGGTCCGTCGATACAGACTCCTCCGGATGCGTTTTCGTTACTCTCCTCATCACTGCTACCACTCTGAGTTACCACGAGTGAACTAGGGTCCTCCTGGGATAACGGTTGGTACCCTTGTTCGGATGGTTCTGCCACTTCGTCTTCGCTGTCTGAACTTTCTGCTATGTTCATGACGACTTCGGGACTGACCGACGATATTGCATTCTCCTCGCCTGGTTCTGGTAACCATTGAGCGACCATGATGGTCACAGATGATACTTGTCTGGAGAGGCAGAACTTGTCTAATAACAATTCGATAACGTAATATTACACTAACAAAAATCCAAATTACAAAACAAGTGTCACTGTACTCTTTAGGTAGGTATGGGAATGGTATGTAATTTATTGAGTTTTTAAATTACATTCATGAAAAACTTGAAAGTGTAAAAATGCGTAAAAAATAATGAATACCTTCAATATGTTCACTAAAGAATTAATATTTATGAGTGAGCCGGAAGACGATGTAACAAACAAACAAAATTTTACTGCTTAAATCTAACATTTGTGTGTTTATTTACACTACCTTTATTATCTATGCACGAGCTAAGTTTGAGAACTATTCGTTCAAATTGAACTGTTCTTCCAACTGCGCTAGTCAAACTAGTGCATGTTGAACTACCCAGATGTAATTCAGGAGCTATTAACTAAATAAATGAACTGCTCATTTAAGTGAACTGATTGAATCTCTTTGAACAGTTGCCAAAATTGAACTGTTCTGTCCATCGCAGCACTGTCAATGTAGGAAGAGCTCTTTTGTTTTGCTATAATCAGTTTAAACAAAAAAAAAATATTTTATAAATAAATGTTCCTACTTTTTTACTTTAATTTGTCTGTAATTCTTTTGCTTTTTTACAGCTGATAGGTTTTTGATTTTATGTAGGGTAATTAATGTATTGATAAATATATAAAATAAATAAAATTATTCCAGCTATTGGAATGTTGGTTAACATGATTATGACCTCTTATGAGCTATGAATCTTACTTGTAAACGTCAAGTATTTTCTGCGATTAACAATAATTCTACTCGTGAACTTTGGGGAGGGCATAGATAATAAGAAAAGGGGGGCCACATTTAGTACTTTGGTTGTAGATTTTCCACAAATTATTAATTAGTCCAATTCTCAACCCACTTGAATTATGTTTTGAATGTATTGGTTTTGCATAATTCTTGTGTAGACAGCCTGTCAAGAAGACTAACCAATTGACAGGTAAGGAAAGATCTTTATTACTTTACATTAAATAAGAGAAGGTATACCTTCATACACGCTGTATCTAATGAAAATGCTCCTTTGCGATATAGGAAACAATCCAATCCCAATTCACACCTATAAAATGCTCGTAGAATATAGCCGGGCTTTACGAAAATAGGCCTACTCATTAATAAGTATTGAAAATAGGATGATCCTCAAGACGTTTCTATACAACATTCTTGAAGTGTGTCTAACTAATGACAATCCCACCCTATCCTCACTCTCTTTAGACTGTATGGGACCCCTTTTTCCCCACATACTCGGTATTCATTAATCCTAACATGTACCATTGAGCTTCAAAATCAGCATGTCATTTGGAAACATGCAAAGGTATTTTTTTAATTTTTAAAATATTACGGTAGTTTCCTTCATTTCACGTAATAAAATAAAATACCGCCTGATCCGCCTTGAATAAACACATGGACCAAAGCGTCGGTCTCGTCTACTGTATTCTAGTTTTCTGGAGGGGGAAGGCCGTGGCTAGAATCTCGGTCGAGTTTCCTGAAGGGTTTTTCTCAAATACCGCTAGTTCCTACTCTTCCTCCAAGCAAATGTGGGCACATTACCTCAAATTATACCTTTTCTCATTCCCTACTTCATTAGCATGGGCAGTCCAGACGAGAGTAAGACACGGTTCACCCAAAAAAAAAACCCACCACCTGCATCGATGACTCAGGGTATCAGAGTTGTTGTTGGCAAGACCTGTGTCCATATCCTTGCCAGACGCTGGGGGGCACATTTCCACAAATGAAATACCAGTGTAAATGTAATCTTCCTTCCTACTTTCTCCTCTCTAAGCTACCCGAGCTCCCTCTTGCCTTTCAATCATCTCCATTCACCTTTAAGAGGCGGACAACATATTTTTCAAAGTAGCCACAGCTGTGGTGAAAACAAGAAGTGAAATTCAACACACAATGCAAAAATATAATAAATTTATTGCTCAAAACAAACATTTAAAATAGCACACTCTGTTAAAACAAGTTTATTCCAAGACAAAAATGCTGAAAATTGTTTTTATTGAAGATGTAAGACAATTTAATGTGAAACTTTACAGTCCTCCTTTTTTTCTGAATGCAAAGATGAAACGAATTGTTGAAAAGGGAGCGGATGAGAGTATTGGATAGAAGTGTTGTGTCAACGACTCGTTCAAAAAGCGAACGCTCCCAATGATATGCAGGAAATATCAAGTAATAAACAACACAAGCCATCAGGGTCAGAGACCACAAGGAGGAGGATTGGAGGGAGAAGGCTCAGGACTGAACGTGGTGGAGGGACGATATGGTCAGAGATCACAAGGAGGAGGATTGGAGGGAGAAGGCTCAGGACTGAACGTGGTGGAGGGGCGATATGGTCAGAGATCACAAGGAGGAGGATTGGAGGGAGAAGGCTCAGGACTGAACGTGGTGGAGGGATGATATGGTCAGAGATCACAAGGAGGTGGGTGTGGAGGAGGATTGGAGGGTGAAGGCTCAGGACTGAACGTGGTGGAGGGACGGTGTGGTCAGAGATCACAAGGAGGTGGGTGTGGAGGAGGATTGGAGGGGAAAAGCTCAGGATAGAACGTGGTGGAGGCACCTTGTGTGGTTGGTATATGGTCTTAAAACCTGTGTTTACCCTTAATCAAAATAAATTAATAGATTATTTCCCTTCTCAGACCTTTATCACAGGCTGGTCCTACGACCTTAATTGACCCCTCTTTCATTATTCCTCTTATTAAGCTTGTTCAACTCCCTAGTCTAAAGACTCTTCCTCAAAGCCATTATTCAGTCATACATATTTATTATAAAATGGTAGATATAAACATTACATTATCTGATATACTTTAGTACAGTAGCATCTCAGAAACTCCACACTAGATAACTGGACGACATTCTGTGTAACTTGACACGCACACGTGCACACAGTTGTTGGCGCCAGTCATCACAATCCAAGGTCGTTCACCTGTATAACCTCTCAGTTTGTATGACTCGAGTGGAACAGTCGTGCTGTGGTGTTTTTTACAAATGGTGTGTTTGTTAGTTTTCCATTTCAGTTATGTGTTATTTGAATCAATACAATGTTATATGTACAGTACTGTACTGCATTTCTGTATATTACACCCATGCATATACACCATTATATTAACACATAATGTATGGTACTGTACGTATATTACTGTTACTTATACTGTACAATACTACAGTACAGTACAACTGTACCTATAATATTCAATAATGAACTGTGATTCATCCTTGTTTAGTTAACATGACGTAGTAAACAAGCATCTTATGTAAGTTCTTTCGTAAAACTCGACACCACCTCAGTCCACGCTAGGTCGAGTTTCCGAGACTCTTCTGTACTTGAATATAAATTTGTCACCTTCTCTCCCTGACCATTTGGGCTATACACATATGTACTAATTATGCTAATGTGTTAGGGAGTAGGAAGGTTTAATCTAAGGAAGTGTATCCACAATAGTTTGGAAGGAGAGTGGAAAACCATTTAGGAAAAAAAAACATATTTAGGAGGCCCTACACCTGAACATAATTCAAACCCCACCTCCGAGGTACTGATAGCTCTGTCTATTGCCAGTGAGACGACGGCTTGGATCATTTTACGATTGACGGGGTGAAAAAAAATACAAAATATGGTTTCATAATAAAACGAGAAACATGGTTGTACCGTTACACTCTGGTCACTGGACAAAGAGCTAATCACAGCCTTTTGAAGGTGGCACCATTCTCCTAACAAAAAACTACTTTCACTATTTTTTTATTTTTTTTTCAGATTTAAGACGAGTCTTGATTTAAAGTGTAGGGCCTAAAGATGGCGAGTAATGGGTCTTACAGCAATGACCGCACCTCAAGTGGAGACCCTCCGGATTATGCCGCTGATCCGGCCTCCGGGGGATTCTTTCATTCCGACTACAAGAAGTAAGTGTGGTAATAAAGCAACTTGTTATCGGCATGCTGTAGATACAGTTGAATATGAGGTCGATTTATGTACTTTATACTGGTAATTACACTTGAATCAATTACCTCTCTTGTAATCTTTCTTGTGATTGGTCACTATTGACTCATTGTCTGTGCCAGTTAATAATTGATACCAACTGAGAAGTCTGGTTGATTATTGGAAATTGACAATTTGCAGTATTATAGTTGGAATTGGTGGCCTTATAAACGGGTATATTTATTCACCTTCTTTGACAGTCTAATGTTCTGCTTCAAGATTTGTTATCCCAATGAGGGCAAGCTGCTGTTTTGAAACCTATTGTGATATCTCCTTGTGTTAACTTGGGCTGAAATCTTTCTTTTTCAGACACGACGATTTGAAACAGATGTTGGATAGCAACAAGGACAGTCTCAAGCTGGAGGCTATGAAGAGAATTATTGGGGTTTGTATTCAAACTTTAGTTTTAGATAGTGCCTTGTCATGTTTTAAAACGCTGGGACCTGAGTTTAATCCTGTCTGACGGACATCGGATGATTGATTGTCTGTCATTCATTTAACAATCCATGCGGTCCACAAAAATAGTTATTGGTTCACTCTCACTGTCAATTAACCGGGAAATTAGATAGATACACACCAAAGTGTAATTTTATTTTATTATTCATTTGAGAGCAGCGAACTTGGGACCAGTTTAGTATTTTTTTGAAAGAATTTTTTAAATTTTGTTGTATTTATTAAAATATAGTAAAACTGTAATGTAGGTCTTACAATGTTCGACAAGCTCTCAAAATGTGATTTCAACAGCTTCTTTACGTCCTCATCCCTCTCTATTTATCTTTCCTTTTTCATCCATTAACTTATTCAGACCTCTTTCCTATTTTCCCTCCTCCTTTGACTCACTTGACTATAAATTATGTTCTTGCTTCCTTCCACAGCCGTCTGTAGCACTTTTGTCTACTCTTCCATCAATGTTTTTCTCCCTTCTCTTACTATCTTCTTTGCATTTCTCTTTTTCTCTTTATACTTAACATCAGTCTCTCCCGTGTTCTTTTTGTGAACCATTCTCTAAATGTTTTGTTGTTAGCATTCACTGCTTCGTTTACCTTTTCGTTCCACCATGGGGGTTTCCTTCCATCTTTTCTTTCCGCCAGTTCTTCCACATATCTCCTCTGCTGCTTCTACCGTGCATTTTTTTGAACCTTTGCCACTCCTTTTATGTCGTCCTTTGATGGTTCTACTCTTACTCCTGCTTGAAAGCTCATTCTTTGCTCCAATTGGCTGAGCTTCCATCAATGTAAATGTCAGTTGTGATGATAGTAGTAGAAGAAGAAGAAGTTGTTTTAATAATATGTAAGTTATGATTTATAGATGGTCGCGAAAGGTCGAGATGCATCCGAACTTTTCCCGGCAGTGGTCAAGAACGTCGTGTCGAAGAACATTGAGGTTAAGAAACTGGTGTACGTGTACTTGGTACGGTACGCGGAAGAGCAACAAGATCTGGCCCTGCTGTCCATATCTACTTTCCAGAGAGCTCTCAAGGTAACTGGCCACAAATGTTGGCGTGTTGTACGTTCTTTAATGTTGGCACTCTCAGGAACACTAGTGTTACATCACAGCCTATGTCTGAAAAATAAACCTCTTCTTCGGCAACTGAGATATCCAGGGACCTCTAAAGACATAGTCGTCCTAGTATCGCTCCTAAGACTCCACAGCCATGGCTCAGGAGAGTTGAGTGAGTTATATTGAGGATGTCTCAGATCTTGGGTGGCACATTTGGAGGAGATAGCTTAAAATCATTGTTAGGGCACACTTTTCAAATATATATTAGCAGTATCGGTATCGCCTATAGTGCAATGGGGATTTTGTAGCGCTCTGATAAGTGTAGACTATACACTGGGGATTTTGTAACCCCCTATTAAGCTTGGATTGCAAAATGGAGATTTTGTATTTATTTTTCCCAAAATAACAATACATTTGTGAGACGAACTTGTGTTCCATGTAGGATCCTAACCAGCTGATCCGTGCTAGCGCATTGAGAGTGCTCTCGAGCATCCGTGTTCCAATGATCGTCCCAATTGTGTTGCTGGCGATAAAAGACTCGGCATCGGACATGTCTCCGTACGTCCGGAAGACTGCTGCTCACGCCATTCCTAAACTCTACAGGTGATAGTCGTGGAATTATATAAACAATGAAAAGTTGCTTAGTGTTTAAAAATGTATGTGTGGAAGCGCAGTAACGTTAGTTAATGTCAAACTCACAGCAAAGAAGGAAGACGCCCTGAAAGGAGAGTTAGGTTAGACCTTGTTCGAAATAAATAAACTTCTCTTTACATTTCTTTTTCATATTCACACGTGATTTTTTTAATTTTTGAAAATATTGTTTGTTTCATATTCAGAGATTAAAAAACACAGTAAAACATGAATAAATACATACAAAAATACAGTAAAACTATGTATATACATATATATATATATATATACGTGCGTGTGTGTGTGTGTGTAATTCTTTTTGTGTGTGTAATATATATATATATACGTGTGTGTGTGTGTGTAATTCTTTTTGTGTGTGTAATATATATATATATATATATATATTTGTGGTTTCAGCCTTGACCAAGAGCAGAAGGAAGAGTTGGTCCATGTCATCGAGAAGTTGCTCTCTGATAAGACGACTCTTGTGGTTGGCTCAGCGGTTATGGCTTTTGAAGAGGTATGTTTAGAGATGGATAGAATCCACCATTTTACAAATCTGAAACTTAACTAATGTGCTAAGCATAAATGTTTTAACTTTCACATATTGGTGTGATATTTTTTTTTATGCAATTCTGATTTTGTTCACATTGAATGTTAAACTGATGCTCTAGGAGAGGGTTGACTAAACTTTTCCGACTAGTGTTTCACTTAAGGTCCAGCTGAATTTTGAACTAGTCCAGTGTGATGCCTCTTATTTACATTTATTAATGAGTATTTAAAGATAAAAAACTGTTGAATATTATGAAATGTAGTTTTGCCATCCTTGTTCTGGGTTCCGGTTGTTAGGTCTGTCCGATAGTTATGTTGGGCTGAATAATTACTAAACATTGTAATACAGTAAAACCTCCCACATCTGAAACTCGGTATATTTGAAACGACTAACAGCATTTTTGTTTATTTAATCTTTTCAGTTGTCTAAACCTTTATTTGTTAAAATATATAACTAAAAAAACAAGAATCAAAAGAAAATTTCAGACTTTTTTTTAAGAAGAAATAATAAATTTACTTTAGTTCTGTATTTAACTTTGTTATATTGAATACTGTATGTACATACATGTACAAAAACATACTTTTCTGTAACTGTGTTAGGGTGACCTCGTGGTCTAGGGGTAAGGTGTCAGACCTCTGTGTTGGGGGTCCGGGGTTCAATCCTCGGTCCCGGCACAGATTTATCTGATTCCTCCACCGTGGTTCGGATCCCATGTTAAACTGTAGGTCCTACATTTCATCTCACAATCACCCTACCATTACACATTAGCATAAGTGTGTATAACCCGAACGAGTAGTAAGACGCGGTGCTAATAATAATAATAATTATAATAATGTAACTATGTTTTTACATCCATGACTGTTTACAGCCTCTGGTCACTTTTTATTCAAGCCATATATTTTCCACTACTGGCTTGCTAGGCTTTTCGTAGCTTCATGTGCCTTATAATCTAACTCAAGACTAGGACAGACACAACATCCAGTTGCCGGCCGTTAATTCATTAATGTGAAAGGGTAACACCACATTTCACCTATGATAAATTTTTCGGCCATGCAAGGAATCGAACCCGGGACTCTTAGCTCAGTAGACAGACACGCTACTGACTTAGCCAAGGTGTTGGATCTATAACTATGTATGTTATATAATTTATAGTTTTTTTACCCTTTTTATTCTTCAGAGGGGTATTAATTTCATATCTTAAAATTTACTCATCTAAACATGTTCAACCCCCTTTATTTCTGTTATCAGATGTTTTACTGTAGCTATAAAAATTCATTCAAACTAAAATTTTGATTTTTTTTTTCTTATTCTCGAATCTACTTTTTTTTTTCAAATCCTTGAAACTCAGATTAAGGATTTGAATGGTTAAATCCTTACTAATAACTTGTGTTAAGAGCATGACAGTAAAAATAAAATTTCCCACTCAAACCTTACCTATTCAAGTGCTGTGGTACATCTCTTAGTGTGATTTTTTAAAATGTAGGTTTGTCCAGAGAGGATCGACCTGGTGCATAAGAACTACCGCAAGCTGTGCAACCTGCTGGTCGATGTCGATGAATGGGGTCAGGTCATCATCATCAACATGCTGACCCGCTACGCCAGGACGCAGTTTCGGAACCCCAACATTGATGTGAGTGCATGATGCGTTGAACAACAAACCTTATCATTGAATCAACAAATGGATATACTGGTTCAATCACAACCATCTTTATTACAACTTTTCGGAAACATCGTCTTAATTTCGAACATCTGTCGGATTTGTCTTCGATTCAAAAGTAAAATTTTCCATATTTGACAATTAAAAAAGCCTTACCAATATCTCTTTCAAAGGAAAACCTCTTTTTGCTTTGTGAGGTATTTTGTTATATTTGGAAGAAGGTACAGGAAAGGTATTTATGAACATTGTGTTTTTTGGTTTCCTATTTTAGGAAGTTGCGTTGCGCGTTTCACACTCCTCCCTGATGAATTCCGATAGAATGAAACCTAGGTCGGGGGATTGGGTGGTAACGATCGATTTTCTTAGAGGGGCAGCCATTACCTCTTTGTCCAATGGCAGCAGTGTAAACTGTGAACTGTGTTCTTCTTTTCATTGTAAAAGCAATACGGTGTTTGTTCCCTTTTATTATATCCACCTTTCTTGTGCCCTCATCCAAATATAATAAAATGTAAGAAAAACTATTATTTTGCATTTTATACACTTTTACATAAATATATTTATTATACACCATATTTTTAATGGGCTTGAAATTATGCAAAATTACTGACAAAATTGTATTTTTTTGTTGGTGGTTTTTGCTGAAATCTGGAACTATTCTCTGTTACAATAAATTTCCAAATAAACTCGACACATTCATTAGAATTTTAAATTTTCTGGTTCTATCCAGGACCTTGATGAAGAAGACTCTGAAGAGAAACCATTTTATGAAGATGATGATGACGAAGACGATGATAAAGGAGAGAAAGTGGACAAAGGGAAGAAGGTGTTAAGTCTAGATCAGGACCATAGACTGCTCCTTAGAAACACCAAACCTCTTCTTCAGAGCCGCAACGCCTCGGTTAGTCACTGTCCGGTTTCTGTGCAGTAATTATTACTGATCGACTCGTTCATTTATTTATAAATTAGTCAAATTAATGAACTCTCACCCACTTCGGTGGTTGAATGGTATATCTCTCGCAATGGGCTGGACCACCAGTGACAGGGAGATCACGGTTTGAATCCTGGTTGGGTGTCCCGAAAGTGTGTTTTTTTTCCCAAAGGATGGGCCTTTGAATCCTTCGAATCCTCAAGGATATTTGAGGAAATTTCAAATTCCAGACTCAAATTCTTAATTTTTTTTTAATTGAAATTTGTTTCAGAGCTCTAATACTGCTTATTGATGGTTCAGAACCAATTATAATTATAGGATTAACTTAACAACCAAACTCCAGACCAGTAATTTAACACTCAACTGAATGAATGAAGGTTACAAACACAAATGTTAACATTTAATCACTATTTGTATTTTATATTATTCTTTTTTATTTATCTTTCCATTTTCCTCCCATGTTCATAATTATTCCTAGATTTGAATTAGGATTCAAAAAATCGGAGATTTGGATTAGTAAAATAGTAGATCAGGCCCAACTTTAGATTTTTCATAAATAGTTCTCTACTCTCCCTCAACAAAAAAATGACTACACTTCCTCTAAATTTAACCTTCCTCATCCTTAACACATTAACATATTTAGTTGATAGTCGTACAACCTGGACAGGTAGTAAGACTTGATAAACCTGGTTCACAGGTCACTGATTGTGTCTCTCTTGCAGGTGGTGATGGGGGTGGCCCAGCTGTACCACCACCTGACTCACAGGTCACTGATTGTGTGTCTCTTGCAGGTGGTGATGGGAGTGGCCCAGCTGTACCACCACCTGACTCACAGGTCACTGATTGTGTGTCTCTTGCAGGTGGTGATGGGAGTGGCCCAGCTGTACCACCACCTGACTCACAGGTCACTGATTGTGTGTCTCTTGCAGGTGGTGATGGGAGTGGCCCAGCTGTACCACCACCTGACTCACAGGTCACTGATTGTGTGTCTCTTGCAGGTGGTGATGGGAGTGGCCCAGCTGTACCACCACCTGGCCCCCAGGTCTGAGGTTCTTGTGGTTGCCAAGGCGCTCATAAGACTGTTGAGGTCACACCGAGAGGTGCAATCTCTTGTCCTTAACTGCATCGCGTCCATCTCCACTTTGAGGAAGGTAAACTTATCATTCATAACACTTTACTTTAGTGTTTACTATATTCAGGGATATTTATTGGTTGGATGAGTCGTTAGTAGACTTTACTGGCAGTTCAGTTTGAATCAATCAAAGTAGAGTCAAGAGGAATCACAAGTAATTTCTACAAATTGAACTCAAATTCTTGTCCACACAACTTCTTTCATCCCTCATCCAAGATGACGGATGTTGTAACTATTGGCAAAACGTTAGAAGCTACTATTTCTTCGACAGCCCACTTCTAACGGTCTTATACGTCACTTTCTTAATAAACTCCACTGCTGATGTTTGGGCGATCAGGATTTGAATTCTGGTTGGGTTGTACTGAGGGTGGTTTTTCCTAAATGGTTTTCCACTCGCCCTTCATGCAAATGCAGGTACGCCTTCTAAATTCAACCTTTCTCATCCCTAACAAATCAGCTCAAGCCTGAAAACAATAGATTTTGGTTTAAATTCCAATATTGTTTGCGCCCCTGTCTTGTTGGTGTAGTAACAGACTGATCTCGTGTTTCAAGGGCATGTTTGAGCCGTACCTCAAGAGTTTTTTTGTCCGCACGAGTGACCCGACGCACATAAAGCTCTTGAAGCTGGAGATCCTGACCAACCTCGCGACAGAAACCAGTATCTCCGTCATCCTGCGGGAGTTTCAGACGTACATCTCCAGCCAGGATAAGGAGTTTGTCGCGGCGGCCATTCAAGCCATAGGGAGGTTAGTTGTCGTTCCTTAAGCGTGCTTTCTTTACAAATGTGAATTGAGATGTTTCCTCCTCCTCATCATCATCAGCAGCTTCCAGCCACTGGCCGGCTCTGTTTAGAACATAGGCCTCTCCTACGTTTCCTTTCTCTCCACCACCTCTCCTCCACAATTACCCGGTTTTCTTCTCTCTCCTCCACACTTCCTTCATTCACATGTCCCTTGGCTTTCTTCTTCACTATCCAGCATCTTCTTTGGTATCTCCTCCTCTATTCTCCTCACACCACCTTAACCCTGACTTCTCTAGCCCGTCCTGCACTGGCTCCTCCATATCTTTTCCTCTCACCCTCTCATTTCTCCTCTTATCCATCCTTACCACTCCTATAGTACTTCTCAGATATCTCATTTCACAGTCTTTAATCCTGTGTCCATCCTGCTCCTTCATTACCTTCGTATGTCTATATTAGTACATAGTACGTCCTGTAGATCACTCCTCTCCACACCCTCGTCACATCCTTGTTCCAAATGGTACTTCTCACACTTCTGAAAAAAA
>CABFWB010004747.1:9002-54446 GCA_902151455.1 Timema bartmani | reverse complement strand
AAGGCTTCCGAAGAACTTATATCGTCGAATATAACACCATTTACACACAACCTCGTGGATTCGTTCCTTGAAGTCAACTCAATGTATACCGCAACCGACAAAATACACTTTTATAGCACCGCTTTTTATTACCTCTTCAGCTTATATTCTTATGTACTAATTACGCTAGTGGTTTTTAGGTATGAGGAAGGTTATATTTAGAGGAAGGTTTATCCTCATTTGATTGGTGGGAGAGTGGAAAACCATTTCGGAAAAACCAGCCTCAGTAGGCCTACACCTGACCGAGATTCGAACCTTGATCTCCCCATCATCGACAGTCTAGTCTACTTCGAGAGTAGCACCTTAGACCATGAAACCACTGAAGTGGGTAAAATTTAATTAAGATTGTTATCGACTTCTACAAACACGCATATTTCCCAACTGCTATGGTGTCATTAACGGGAAACAGATTTGAGTAATAAAACCACAATACAGTGGCTTCGTTCATTATAACTACACACATTTATTTTCAATGTTTCCGCCAGCTGTTTGCAATACTCAATACTGCTTTAAGGCTGTGGAAATTGGTGCATACGAACAAGGTTCTAAATGCTCGATTTTTGAAAGCTCTGTTTTTTTAAGGAGACTATCTAAGGGTATTCTTCAGATTTCCGAAGCGTCTCCATTACCTGGTGGAACACTTGAAACACAAGTAATAAACCATGTTATATAGGAGAGGAGGCTTTTGGACTTTCAAAGCACATCATGCGATCCTTCACTGGTAAATATTTAACGGTGCGGCAGAGGGTTCTCAATTACAGAGTATCTAGAGCCCGACGTTTGATTGAGTGCTCTTTTTCAATTCGTTCAAATAAATATAGAATATTTTACAGGCCTTTAAATGTATCACTTGAATTTACTGAAATTATTATTAAGGCATGTATTATACTATAAATTTGTTCACATCCTGGGTGGATAGTTAAAACTTTCTATGTCTCCTCTAGGTTCATGAAAAAAACAGCAATTTTCCAAACTTGAAATATTATAGGTTGAACCCACAAATTCCTATTTTGATTTATAGTTCTAATTTTAACTGTTTGACACCTTAGCTCAGTCAGTAACGTGTCTGCCGACTGAGCCAAGGGTCCCAGATTTGATTCCCGGAATGGCTAAAACTTTATCATTAATGAAGATATGGGTTTACCCTTTCACATAAGTAAATTAACAACTGGGGACTGGATGTTGTGCGTGTCATAGTCTTAAGATAGATTTTAAAGTATATGCATTTATGACAGGCCTAGCAAGCCGGTAGTGTAAAATATTTGGCTTGAATACAAAAACTGACCTAGGTCATAGACTGGAAACAATAATGGATGTAAAAATTATAATTTCAACTGCCTCTTCTGGTTCAAGCAATGTGGAATATTGACAAGTGGTTGTGTTTTCTTAAAAGCTTTAGTGAGCTTCATAATGGCTCAAGGTATTGGCTCCTGTTATCCAGCTCACACGTGCTCATCTGAAAGAGACCTAGCTTGTTATAATGTTCTTGCTCGTAGTTCACACTGGTAGTCATAATGGTAGTGTTACGGTTCGCCATTCATGCCTCGTGGAGGGCAACATATTTTCAGTACTATCTATTTTTTTGACATTGACTCACTACATGTGGGGATGTTTTATTTTGGAAATTTATTTATCAGTTTATAATTGATCAACGAGGTAAATTTAATAAAATGTTTATTCAGCGTTATTGCTGAAATGAACAAGATGAATATGTTAACCGATATCACACACGCTGCTATTTCACTTCTTAGGGAAATGGGATGATCAAAATGGGATTGGATATAGACTGAACCAATCTAGTGACCGATGTGGAATAATTATGGTCCTGACTACAATTTGGTTACTAATAAATAATATGTTCTATCTCGACGAACGCTGGTCTTGACTGCTCGGTGACTACTACACGAATGTTCTCATCTCCGTTTTCCAACACGATTGTTTACGAGTACTTTGTTTTTATAATATTCTAGTAACGGGATACATTCGTCCCTCGTCTTTCTCCAGCCTTGTCCTTCTTGCTTGGGTGGCCGATAGAGAGAGATAGAAAGATGTTGCACCACGTAGATACATTATCTGCGATATATATTGTGAAATTAATACAATTTGAATATTATTACGTTGGAATATATCTGATTATCTGTATCAATTGATCAAAAGGGATGTGAAAAATATTACAGTTACACCTTCTAGTATGGTTTTCCGTTAACAGAGTGATAAGAGCTATAATCCGGTCCTAGTGTGTACTGAGTCTGATGAGTCTTGGGTGTCTTTCACACGCTCTCTACGAGAATGAAGGTGCAGTTTCTATAAAACTATAACTGCCTCATCACTATATAATTAATACGATTAAATAAGAATAGCCTGAATGGATAGTAAGACAGGGAAATAAAGAAACCCTTATATTGAGCTAAACGGTTCTCCTCTAAAACAATATTAATAACTCAAATTAATGATTAAGGATCCAAATGGTTATACTCTAGGACATTATTTATATCTATAATTAATGAATATTGATTAAAATGGTGCAATAGTTTTACTCTAGCACATTAATAATACATAGTATTAATGAATATGGATCCAAATGGTTCTCCTCTAAGACACTAAAAATATAAAAAAAAATAACGAAAAATGAATCAAATGTTTCCACTATAGGACATTACCAATACATAATATACATATATTTGTAGATAGTAATATCTGGGCAAGAATGTAATAACTTTTAGAATTCAAAGGTTCTTTATATTTTGCCTTTAATTCTTAATGTCTCCTAAATACCAAACAATTATATTTCTAATATACACAAATACAACTTAACACAAAATAATATTATTTTAGCCAACTTAAAATAAAATAGCCATAATCTATAGTAAATATGATAAATAATTTTAACATACATTTAGTTACTAAAACCATCACTTATCATTAACAAAATCAAATCTTAAATTCAATAAGCTAGTTTGACAGTATTTAAGAAAATTTAATATTAAATGTCTTAAATTATATAAATGTTTATGAGTATTTAAAATACAAATTAATAAATCGAAAATACTCCTTTTGTGTACACACTTTTCTTCTTTCTGGAGAATTCTTGGCATAATTCAACAAATTAAATGAATTTAACGATGTGATACCGAAACCGAAGTTAAGTGAATATTAGCTTCAATAGATTTTTAACTTTTACCAATATAGATAACTCCTATAATTCCCTTCCTTACAAACATGAATTCCTTTTTAAAATATTGGTTTTTATTTCAAACTAAAATTAGAAAGATATATTTACCAAGCATATTACATGTAAGAATAAAAGCAGTTTTTAGACATGTCTTTGACAAGTTGGTTATAAAATTAACAAACCTAATAAAACCTAATCTTCAATGGATAAAAGCATGGAAGGCTGGGATTTGTTTGTAAAAACAAGTATCTTTCTGTCAGCTATGATGTAAGAGTGAATGAAAACAAAGTGAACTAAATTATATATTAAATTGAAAAATCGATAACAATAATCAAATATCTGAATCCGTTAGGTTGGTATTTAATAATAATAACAAAGACAATTATTATAATTATAATAAAATATATTATAATTATTACTATTACTATTATTATTATTATTATTATTATTATTATTATTATTATTATTATTATTATTATTATTATTATTATTATTATTATTATACTAATAATATGTTTCAAATAAAAGATATGTAGTTTTATTTGAGGGGCCTTCTACAACTTTAAATGGTTAGTTATTTCGCATCTCAAATACTTGTTTGGATATGATCAAAATTGGAAAATTACGCTATTGTACAATACCATAAAGTTATTTTCATGGAAAAATAAGAGTAACTATTTTATTTATAATGTTAAACAGTGCCTAAATGCAAAATTTAATCAAAATCACCCAAGCTGAATTTGAGAAAATCAATTTGATCTTTTTTTGCCCTCAAGTAAATTATCTTTAAAAAAATCTAAAACCAACTACCGGTACTTAAGTTTTAAGCTTTCTAGGTAATACTGTGGCTTTTAGATTGAGCATAGATTACCATATGGCATCGTATTAGTTCAACCTTTTATTTAAACATAAACAAAAAAAAAATTGTCTTTACACTTTATAATAACTTGTCTTTATGACTTGGAATATTGATCAAGTTATTTTACGGGATTTCTCAAACTAACTAATTGAACAGCATACGATAGAAGGTGACAAGAGGGAGATGTGAAGCTTGAAGCATGGCTCCTGTATCGATAGGTAAAGAAAGACCCCCCATTGACTAGCTGATTGGCTGCCTACCCACTCACTTGGGATACTTACAGAATATATTATTATTATTATTATTATTATTATTATTATTATTATTATTATTATTATTATACTAATAATATGTTTCAAATAAAAGATATGTAGTTTTATTTGAGGGGCCTTCTACAACTTTAAATGGTTAGTTATTTCGCATCTCAAATACTTGTTTGGATATGATCAAAATTGGAAAATTACGCTATTGTACAATACCATAAAGTTATTTTCATGGAAAAATAAGAGTAACTATTTTATTTATAATGTTAAACAGTGCCTAAATGCAAAATTTAATCAAAATCACCCAAGCTGAATTTGAGAAAATCAATTTGATCTTTTTTTGCCCTCAAGTAAATTATCTTTAAAAAAATCTAAAACCAACTACCGGTACTTAAGTTTTAAGCTTTCTAGGTAATACTGTGGCTTTTAGATTGAGCATAGATTACCATATGGCATCGTATTAGTTCAACCTTTTATTTAAACATAAACAAAAAAAAAATTGTCTTTACACTTTATAATAACTTGTCTTTATGACTTGGAATATTGATCAAGTTATTTTACGGGATTTCTCAAACTAACTAATTGAACAGCATACGATAGAAGGTGACAAGAGGGAGATGTGAAGCTTGAAGCATGGCTCCTGTATCGATAGGTAAAGAAAGACCCCCCATTGACTAGCTGATTGGCTGCCTACCCACTCACTTGGGATACTTACAGAATATATTATTATTATTATTATTATTATTATTATTATTATTAGCACCGCGTCTTACTACCCGTTCGGGTTATACGCACTTATGCTAATGTGAAATGGTAGGGTGATTGTGAGATGAAATGGAGGACCTACAGTTTAAAGTGGAATCTGAACCACGGTGGAGGCCTGGCTACAGAATATAGATTGTTAGAGAATGTCTTTAACACAAACCAGCGCTAGTTTTGAATGAGGGAGTTTGTTTTCCCAAGTAAAGTAGAATATCGATAGTTCGAATTGAATGGAACCAGGTTAACCTCAAGCTATCAAAAACTAGAATTACATGGAATGACTTAGGAAAAGAAAAACACTTAAAAGTTTTTTTTTAAATAATTAATTTATAAATTTCAAAGCTAGAATTTCCGTTTTATTGAAAGCTTAGAGAGACCGCAAATACTTCGTACTTTTCTTTCTTTGAAGGACAATCTGTTAGTAGCTCAAATATATCATTTTGACAGTTTTTGGTCTTCCTGTTTACTCCTACCTCTCCCTCATCAACTTCTCAGACAATAACTCCAGCCAAAAGGAATGGATGGTTGGGACTGCAACTTCTTCGAAAGTTTCAGTCATAAAAGGGAAATCTGTTCGTAGCTCAAGGATTTCTTTCCGACAGTTCTTCGAGTATCTGATTGGTTTTTAATTTTTTCTCACCTCCTTTCATATGTATTCAGAACTGTGGCATATCGTTGAGTGTTTCCTAAGTAATCCGAGCTTGTTTAATCATAAACGGTGATCAATTCTAACCCAGCTGGTTAACATTTATAAATGGGCTGATTTATATTCACTCAAATTATCATTGAAAGGGCATTACATAAAAGTTGCTAGATATACTTTCACGTACTCATGCGTCGAGTAATGTGATGTATAGCTTTAACTTTTGGTAGATATTATCAATTTCTATAAAATAACACAAACAATATAAAAATAGATGATACGGTCCTCCGCATGGACTGTCTCGCTCTATTGTTTAAAAATGGATATATTTACTAAAAATTCTTAATATAATATACACTAGCAAACCCAAGAACAAATATCGCTATATATAGTCTACGTAAAACATTTATTGATTCACGGCTATAAATTTTATTATTCTATTTTTTAAATTAACGTCTTCATTTGTATGTCCAGACAAATAAAAAATACCGATATTGGGTCCCCAAGGGTCAACACTTGGTATTAAAATTTTGAATTCCATTTAAAATGTTTGGTATTTTATAAGGGGATGTGTACATCTTATGGCTATCGCATTGCTATTAAATTTCTCTTTCATAAATTTTGACCATTAAAATAGGTAATTATTGACTATTGTGTCTAAAATGAGAGAGATAGATCATTGATGAACCAGAGTTGGATCCAGGGTGGGTGCATAGGGGGAGCGCGCCCCCCTTCAAGAAATTAAACTAGTATAAATAAATTTTAAAGTCCCTAATAGCTTTATTGTCACTTAATACTATCTCACTAACTAAATTTTATGTTGTTATTGGTAATATTATTAAATAATTAATATACGTTAATTATTATAAATACTTAAGACAGTCACATTAAGTATTAAATTGGTGAAAATAGGCATTAATGAAATTACCCTAATATAATTTGCGTGGTTCTCACCTCGTTGCACAAACCTAGTTAAGGTTTAATTTTATTTTATCATTTTTATCATTACTATTTTAATGATTGATAATAAATAAAGAACTTTAAAATAATCTATTTTTAAATAACGTGCTTTAAACAAAATCTTTGAATAATACCACACATAACGTTCTAGTATGGCTTAGTGGTAAAATTTCGATTTAGAATGAAAAATAAATAGATATACTATAGAGTGGAGATAAAGTTCGATTGTTCGAAATCTGAATAATTCCATACATTTTGTCTAGTTGATTGAATATCTAAAGAATTATTTATATAATAATGTTATAATATTTAATCTTTTTTCCTCTTAATAATCACTATTTGTTGATTTTCTAATTATTTTCTTGTAATATATTTCTATATCAATCGCTAATTTCAAATTATACCCTTCATTAGATAATTCTTCTCAAGTTTAGCATTACACTGAAAAATAACTTCAAGATTTTATGTTAAAATTTATTGAGGTGCCTCCCAAACCCCTCCCCGACCATATCCCGATGGAAACACCCGCGTCCCCTCCCCACCCCCTTCCACCTCGAAAATCCTGGATCCACCCTTGTGCTGTACAAACATATCCCCTAAGAGGTTAAAGGAAAAATAATATAAACTTCTTGAAAGACTTACTTATTTGCTTACTTTTTCGCATTAGAGAATTATCGCGTTTAAACTTAAGTAGTATCTCTTCACAACTAGAGCTCACAAAATTGCATTAATATATATCCCAATATCTCCGAAACTATTGGGTTTATAAAAATATTTTTCAAGAAATATTTTTTATTTTAAATAATAACTACATTTTACTATGATAAGTTATTAATATCTCAAATAGTTGCGTAGATATAGAAATTTTGCTTCTTTAAAGAATCCTAAAAGACATTTTCATTGGAAAATGAAAAATGCCATTTTGTTTATAAACTTAATCATACGATACGAAATATACGAATTTTAATCAAAATCTGTGTAGCCTATTTTGAGAAAATGGAACTTTTTTTCTCAACACCCTTTTGTAAACTGCTCTTAATTTTAGGGTTAGACTGACACACATACTGACTCCCTTGCAAAAGCCACTTTTTAGGGTTTGGGGGGTCATGAAACGTCGACATCCATCAACATCTCGGGTTGGATTTTTTTTAACGGTCCTAATACTTTACCTTAAAGTGTAGGAAAAGTTAATATATATTTGTGTATAATTTGAAAACTATTGGTTTTATCAAAAGATTTCAAGTAAAGGATGTTTATTATAAATAGATATACATGTATGCAGTGATAAGTAATTTAATAATTCAAAGACTTACAAAAATAAAATTAAAAATAGAATGTTCGCATCAGACCGGAACCCTTAAAGTCATTTTGACGAAAAGTTGAGAGTAGCTATTTGGTTTGTAATATTGATCAAAGCTTAGAAATGAGATTTAATAAAAATCGTTAAAGCCAATTTTGATAAAAATCGATTTTTTTTTTCTCTTTCAGGGAGTACGCGAGCAGCTCTCAAGGGAAAGTTGGCAAAATGACAAGGGACTTATGGAAAACTCTAAATGTTGGCTTTTATCTGGTTATTTCCATCCATCTATTTCTCCTATTTGCTCTCGGCTGGAGACCGATTTCTGAGAATTTTCAACCTTTCACTTGACAACTTCTACGTTAGCAGTTATCTTGCTTATATTTAGACTAATTCGAGTATATTTCCTGAACAGTCACGACTTAGTGATATACTCTTTTTCTCTCAACGATATTACTCAAACTCGCAAAGCAGTTGTAAAGGTATATTGCGGTGATGTTTATATATTAATTAGTTCCAATCTATTTGTGTTTATGTATTATATATCAGCCTATTCATGACAATGTTACTCAATTCTATTATACATGTTAAGGTGGCCTGCCAAACGATATTATCTTGCTCGTTTGTATGAAACAAGACGAGAAGTTAGAGCTTTCCTTTCTGACAGCAAGTGTGAGGTTAGTGACAAATTTACAAAAAAACAGTGGCTGTGTGCATGCTAGCTTTCACGGTTGACGTATTTCAGTGACTGAATGAGTTGAATAAAGGTCTGCGGGAAAACACACAGCACCGTTCATGCTTCATGACAAAATAAAAGCTTTAAAAAAGAAAGTTCAATTTGCAACAAAATAAGTTGTGAAAGAACAACTGTAATCCTTTCCGTCTTTAGAAAATTTCGTAGAAGAAAATGAAATCGAGCTTCACGATTCTGTTGTCAATGACAAGAGAGGTTGTCTGGGTTTGATTGAAGAATTTGGCGAATATTTTCCTAAGAATTTAGGGAGCGAGCTCTGGATGATATACCCTCTTTCTACGGTGGAAGACTCCAGTCTACTAAACTTCTTTTCAACGAAAGAAATCATTGAATTGTCCTGTGATGAAGCCCTCAAATCCAGTCTCAAGAAAACTTCTTTGGCAGACTTTTGGTTGCAAAAGCTGCACGAGTTTCCTCATATCACTTACCACGCCATCAAGTTTATGATGTCTTTCTCAACAACATATCTCTGTGAAAGTGGTTTTTCATCCATTGTGTACCTAAAAAATAATTACTGCAATAAGCTAAATTTGGAGCCTGACCTCAGCTTGAAACTAACTGAAAAACTTTGAGATTCATAATATATCACCTACAAAACTACAATTAAAAACTTTAATGAGAATATATTGTGGTTAGGTTTATTTTTTTTCTTTATTTTTGAACGAATTTGTGAGGTAAATGTATAAGACATTTCTACCGACTTTTTACAGTAAAATTTTGTTTTTTTTTAAACTTATTATTACAATTCTCAATAAGAGATATTGCTCAGGCTATAATATTAGGATTCTCTCTAAATCTTTTTCGCATTTGAAATATTTTGATTACAGATAATTTTTACCAATAGATTAAATATATCAATAATATACCATGTAGTCATAATTTTGTTAAACCAGTAATTTGGAATTATTTTCATCTTGGGGGTACATTAAACTTTTATTTACGGCCAAAGGATACCATTAAAAAAAAGTGTGAGAATCACTTCTCTATGGCATTAGAGAATTATTGTGTTAAATCTTAAGTAGTATCTCTTTACAACTAAAGCTCACAAAATTATATTAATGTATGTGCCAATATCTCAGAAACGATTAGTTTTGTAAAAAACATATTTCATATAATTTTTTTATTTTTAAAAGTATTACAATTTTGAAATGATAAGCTATTTAGTATTTCAAATAGTTGCAGAGATATGGAAATGTCCACTTCTGTTAAGTACTCTTAAATTCATTTTCATGGGAAAATGAAAATAGCCAGTTTATTTATAATCTTAATAAACGCCTAGATACGAATTTTAATCAAAATCGTTAGAGTAGATTTTGAGAAAATCGATTTTTCATCTTTCGTTTTCTACCAAACTACTCTTAATTTTGGGGTTAATAAGACATACAGACAGACGACATTGCAAAGATCAATTTTTGGGATTTGGGGGGTCATGAGCCGTTGACATCTATCAACATTTAAGATTATATTCTTTTTACGGTCACAGAACTTTACCTTTAGTTTTAGAAAAGTTAATAAAAATATATTTACATACATATAATTTTTTTTACGGTAGCAGGACTTTACCTTTAGCGTTCGAAAAGTTAATAAAAATATATATACATATATATGTGTAAATTTGCTTATAGCTTGAAATATATTGGTTTTATAAAAAAATGTTTCGTATACAATATTTGTATTTTAAATATATCTACATATTTGCAATGATAAGTAATTTCATATCTTAAATAGTTTCGTAGATATGATAAAAAATGAGAATTTACGCATTTGACTGGAACCCTTAAAGTCATTTTGCCGAAATATTGAGAGTAGCGATTTTGTTTGGAATATTTATTGATGTTTCGAAATGAAATTTAATCAAAATGGTTACAGCCAATATTGAGAAAATCAAATTTTTCTCTTTTTGCCCTTCAGTAAGCTACCCATAATTTTAAGGTTGGATATCCAATTCCAAAAACCCCTTGGGGAAACCCTATGAAAACCTTAGATACCAGGTTTTATCCCAATCAGTAAAATAGTTTAGGCTCTATTCGGAGGCACAGACAGAGAGACAGAGAGAGGGGAAATTCTAAAAAAACACTTTTTCAGTTTGGGGGCTGATGAAAGGTCGAGATTTTGATGAATCTCGAGTTCAATTTTTTGACGATCACGATAATTTATCTACCTGTAAGATAATGAGAAAGTAAAAATTACTATCCATTTTGACTGCACAAAAAAACATATTTCTTCTAATATGCTCTATTTATGCAAATTGGACCGTAACATTGAAAATACTTTTATAATCGATACCCGTCCAGTGAATGTTCTTATGAGAGCAATTAATAGGTTCCGTTTGGACTGCTTCTGTTTACCCTAGTAGCAAAACACACAATGTCCCAGATTACGAATGCTTTGAATGCTTGACCTTTAAATACAATTACAAAGAGAGTTGAAACTTTATATACTTATATAAAATAAACAGAGAATATACAATTGGGGGGTATTTGGTCTATCTTTTAAAAATATTTTCAATGTTGATGCCTTAAACCAAGTGACTACAGTGTGGGTAATTCAAAAACCAAATAATTAAGGAATTTTAAGTTTGTCATTACTACTTAGGGAAACTAATTTATTTTCAGACACGTGGTTTTATATATTTTGCGAGATTGATGAGTGATGACTTATACGAGATGACCAGCGATGCAGATATCTACAAAACCACTACATCTAGAAAGCTGAATTTGGCAAATGTACAGTACTTAGCTAAAGCTAGGGGTGTGGGCTCCAGATTTGTATTTTTAATTTACATATAGGGCGAGTCTGACGACTGAAAACCGGTTGGTACTAATTAATAAATTATCTAATAATTGGTTACCAACATGATTGGTTTTTTATTTGTGTTTTTTGTGCAGTGTATGTTAATACTGGACAGAGCTAACCTAAAGAATATTCTGTATGTAGAGTATGGTAGTGATTCGTTTTCTATCAAAACGTATCACCAAATTTAAGTTTGGAACTTAAATAAAAAGCGAAATTTTATCAAACCACCTAATTTTACCCTGGCAGTGCTGGGCACTTATAGTTATTATTTAAATTAATAAATTATACATAGGCATGGTTTTCAATGTTATTACTCGTTTGAGAGGGATGGTAATCCTTAATCACCCCACCTTGGTTCCGCCAAGGTTAAATATCTTATGGCTTTGGCCTTGGCGACTCATGTTTACATCCAAAAACATTCTTGATCTAAATTTCTTCACCCGAGAATGGACGTGATACGTACCTACATTCATGTAAACTATTTTTACATTTTGATATGTTCAGTAACTTGAGTGATACCTTTTTGGGTTCTATAAATAAATTAGAGATTATTATTGTGGATTTTTTTTATTATTTATTAAATGTTTTCAAGTCCTTTCAATAAAACAAATGTCTATGCCTTAAACACATTCAATATAAAAATGTTGTAAATTTTAGTTTGAACACTTGCATTCTATCTATGGAAGATAGTTTGTTAAACATTTATATTTTTTCTGAATGGAACCTAGAACGTATAGATGAGCATGCATGCTAAACGTTAAGAACGTCTTGTCTGGCTTACTGGGGATGAAGAATATCTAGGGGTAAGAATCCTCTGGTCTCGTGTTCTGAGACTTTTTTTTTTTACTAAATAGTCTCTCACTCTACCTCCATGCAAATGTTGGTACTCTCCCTTTATATTCTTGCTTCTTCACTTCCATCCCATTAGCTTAGTTAAATTAAGGTAGCCAATCAGGTAGTAGAACATGCTGGGAAAAAATCTAACTTGTACCATGAAATGATTTATTTAAAATATCCAAACCTATTTTTAACTACAATATTAAGGATCTATATCCTATCAGAAGAGTGAAAGTAAACAAGAATCCTCTCCATCCTCCCTTTTATCCAAGCGGCTCATATAAACCGTAGAGTATAAGAGTTTGGTCAGTTTGTAATATAGTCGGTGTGAGTATTGAAAACCTATCCCATCCATCCAACTAGTCCTTCAATAATACAACTTTATGATTGAGAAGAGAAAGGATTTTTTTTTTACATAGTGTTAAATAAGACCTCTCTCAATCTGTGTGGGCCTTGAATCTTCTAGGGTGGCCATATTCCTCTCTCCCCGCCTGCTTCCCCTCGCTCTATGTAATAGCGCTATTAGGGTGTCTGAGATTACAAGGCGGCATTGATGTAAAGATCCCCTTCCCTCTCCCCCTCACCTTCAATATCCCCCTGTTGGCGGTGCGTTGTCTCGCCAATACTTCCTCTATAGATCTGCTCTCCTGGCAGTGAGGTATCATAATAAAATACACATATGGACTATTTTTTTTCAGGCAAACAAAACGATCCATATAGAGTATCGTTGTGTAGACAAATACTCTCATTTGGGTGTCTTTAGTTCAAATCCCAGTTTAAATCTTAGTTTAGGGTAGTAACTCACAACCGCTAGTAATGAGAGTGTATTGATTGCCTGTAAAATGTAGCCTATATATTTGACCATACAAGTCATTACCATTAGGACCCTGATGAAATAATGAAAACATTCACATTTCAATAAATCTAAGATTGAATGCAATTTATTTTTCTGTGATTTTCTTAGTCCATAATGAATGATAATATAAACATCCCCCCGCAAAAAAAATATAATTCCAAATAAAGTATGGTAAATACATCAAGCAATAGGGAAATAAATTAATATTAACGAGTTTTTTTATCCTCAATCGTTTTGTTGAATGTTTACGCTTAGTAAGTTATGTTTAGATCATTTTGGTTTACTAAAAGCTAGCCAAATTTTTATTGTTTTCATGATAGAGGTTTTACTTTCAGTTTTTATTTTCAATACGTAATCATATTCAGTATACGAATGAAATTATGTTCAAACAATATGGTTAACTATTGTATAGGGTACAGTGCTATCAACCTATTCAAATATGACCCTCCAGTTTATTAGAAAACTACCCAACACAGGTACTGTACATGTCTGAGTAATTGTCCTTTAGATAAACATTAAATAACACCTCACTCTTCTAGATACTAGTATTTCAGTGAGTATTACTGCTCTAATTTAATGAAATAGTACATTTACCAGTAATTTAAAAATGATATTCTATCGCCATTTAATTCATGGAGATAAGAATAATTGGCTTTGCAAAAATCCTGTTGATTCTTATTTATTTAAACATTAAGTCATGGAAATACTACAAAGAGGACTTGTTATCACTTTAATCACACATTGTTGAATATTTTACTATCATTTTATAGTAAATTAGGATCTATTTATCGGTATTAATTACTCAGTTATACAAATATATACCAGGGGTATCGAGTTCCTTCACGGAGATTAGAGGTCCCATTGCACTATTCTAATTTATCAACAACACCTCAAGGAAGCGATTATAGTGCAATAACCTAGTTCCACCACTTTATGAGAGGGACGGTGGGGGTCGAGGATTAACCCACATGGAAGTCTACGGGAACTAAAATTTGGTGAAATAAAAACCAACATAAAGATGGTGTAAAAGTTTAAACTGGATATTTAAAAATGGGACTTTGGATAAAGGAGGGGCATATTAAGAGAAAACAATATTTTAGCTGAGATAGATTATTAAAATTTGCCAGGAATGTAGTAGAATCACTCCAAATACCTAAATAATTCTAAATATTTGAAATTGCGGGAGAGTGGTGAAAAGGGAATTTTACCAAATTAAAAAAATATGTAAACATATTTCTTAGTGTTGTAGAAGATTTAAATTTGTTAGGAAGGTTTACGCGACTGGCCCTTTTCATTTAGTGTGAAAATACAGATCCATTAGAACAAACAGATTTCTTCAATGATTTTTATTGTTTTGCAATTTTCTTTTTGGAAACGGTTTTCTCAAGAATAGAAGCATGTTGATTAAGTTATACATTTTATATACACACCTCTATTAGTTTAACAGTGATCAAATATCGATAATATTGACACTTTTGAATATAAATCTCCCACCTTCATAACAAAAAATAAGAAAATGTAAAAATTAATAAACATCGATGCATTATCTTAGAAGGGGTGTAGAAAATATTAACATAAAAATTTCAATCGTTCTCAAGAAAACTAATAGTTTCAAACGTATGATTTCTCCACAAGACCTGTCCGGTAGCTAGCACCATCTACGGTTTCCGTGATCAATCTCTACTTGTTGGCGTGGAAGGACACTTTGGTCAGTTGTGAAGCCACGCCACACCTTTCACCTTTCACCCTTAAACCCACCATCCCACAAAATAGGTTTTAGACTTGCACTCTACAGGGCCAATGGCCTTAAGAGCCTCTTTCTTTTTTCTCAAAATTAAATATATTTAGAAGAGTGGAGATAAAGAGTTCCCTGCAAAATAATTACAAAACTGTTGGAATTAAATCCTTCCCGTATGTTAGAAAATGTATATATTTACATGTAGGCAAGTAGATAGATGGATCAAACAATAAAGCAAGAAAAGTATAAGTATGGGAAATTTACAAATGGGTCCACGGGAAATTGGAAGGTGGCGGCTATAAATGTACTAATGACTTAAAGTGAGGTAGAATATTGGCATTTGTTCAGGAATAAAGTGGAATAACTCCTAATACCCAAATTATGGCTGAATATTTGAAACCTCTATGGTGAAATGTGGGCCTAGATATTTAAAAAATGTATTAAAAGACTAATTTTAATCACAAAACACAATTCAATGCTTAGTTCTAATTTCAAAGTGAAGGACAGGAAAATCGGGTAAGGGTCGTCTCCCCAAAGAGTTACCAAAACTAATAGAATAAAACACTTCCCAAATGGTAGACAGTTATAAAATTTACATGCGTGTAGACAGACTAGCTGCTAGAGGGGTCACCCCATACAAATATATGTCTAAAAAATGGGAAATTTCAAAATAGGTATTTGTGGAATTTTATGGGGTATAAATAGACAGATATTTATAGGTGTGATAGAAAATTTAAATTTAGCATGCATGTAGACGTACCACTATAGATAATCTATTACGAAACAACATAATATGAAACTTCAAAGTCAGAGTTGGAAAAATGTGTAAGGGTAAGTTCTAAATATGCAAAGCTAAGCTACTTCTCAGAGTGGTCTGAAATTTAATTTGAACCTTCAGGTAAAGAGACCATTACAAATAACAAAAAGAGTGTGATAATTTCGCGTTTATATTTTATCTCTGGGAAAAAGGGAAAAAGGGCGAATATTAACAGAAAACCACATCTTTTGGTGAGATAAAAAGTTAAAGTCTTCCAGGAATGGAGTGGGCCTGCTGTAAATATCTAAATAATTCGTACACATTCTAAATTTTCATTTGAGGTTTGTTGAAATAGGTATAGGGGTTTCGAATACCACAAAACTTATATCCAAAAACATTTCTAATTATGGTAGGATATTTTAATTTGTCAAGAAGTTTTAGTAGCCACCCCACTAAGAAAAAGAAAGTTTTAAAATTAAATATTTGATAATGGTTGGAGAAAGAGTACCCCAAAAACCTTTAATAACTATTCGTGTAAAACACTCGCAATATGGTATAAAATTACTTACTATAATTGAATAAATGTAGAAAGGCAAGCAAATAGGGGAATCAACCCAAACAGCCAGAAATGTCTAAATATGGGAGATTTAAAATGAGGTCTCCGTGAATATGGGGTGTGGTGGCTATAAATATTCCAATTATTTTGGTTTAGGTAAAACATTGAAATTTGGCATGCAATATGAAATCTCAAAGTTAGTGTCAATTAAATGAGATAGGGTGTACTTAATATTTTTTAAATTAAGGTAATCAATTATTATTACCAAGTGTGGTATTAAAGAAAATTCAGCAGAAACATATTATATTATTCTCTCTAAATAATGACAGAATATGAAAATTTTAAATTTTTAAATGAACCTCTGGGAATCAGAGGGTGGGGAGTGTTAGCTGGAATAGGCCAGACATTTCCAAAAATGTAGTGGCAATACTCCAAATACCAAAATAATTTGAAAATATTTTAATTATCTATAGGGGTTTGTTAAGATGGAGATATAGGGCACTTGAAAAAGGGCAAGTGTGTTTGCAGTTTCATATAAAAAAATTGCCGGAATTTATAAAATATTGCTGCTTTGCAAAATATATAGAGTTTAATTTTCTTCACATGGTGATGTAAACAGTTGTTGAATACCTCTCATAAAAATAGCAGCATTAGATGACAAATTATTTAAATGAAGAAAAAAAGCTGTAATTAAATTCTAGGACACACTTGACCGATATAAAATAAATGCCATGATCACCATGCGAAGAAGATTCAACTCTATGTTTTTACTGAACCAATATTTGATTCACGTTGATCAAATATATATATATATATATATATATATTTGAAATTTTCAAAATTTATGTAAACAACTACGTTTAATTATGTTAGAGCATTGATATTGGTCAGGTAGGTATGTATAAGATACACCACAAAGACCATGAATTAAATTTGATTTCAAAAATAAAGACCGAAAAAGGAAAGATAAGCGTCATTCCCAAAATTGTTCTAAATATAATAAAACACTTTCGGCATGGTAGAACTAAAAATATTTACTTAAATGTGGAGGTACAACCCCAAATAACCAAAAGAGTCTAAGGTTTATTAATTTTAAAACAAGGTTAAGTAAATTTGGTGGAGTGAGGAAGTAGGTGGATTTAAATTTCAAAACGTATAGAAAAAAATAATCTTAGGTGTGATATATGATTGATATATTTTCAAGGATTTACAAAGAATACCCCAGATAATCAGAAAATATTGAAAATTTTTTCCAAAAAATAAGGCGTAAAAATTTTCAAGATCAAATAAAAAATAAGTATTATGGAACTCCTCACGGACTTTCTTACTCCATTGTTTAAAACTGGAAATATTTATTCAAAACTTTTGATATATGTGAGACGAGATAATATACAAGAGCAAACCCAAGAAAAAATTGCGTTATACTCAAACTAAACTTTTTTGAATTCCGGATTTAAATTTTACTATTCTCTTTTCAAAGAATTAAAGTCATCACTAGTATATTTGGACCAAAAAATATATATTGGGTCCACAACGATTAATACTTCATACTAAATTTTCGACTTCAAGTTTAAAATTTTTGACATTTTATTAGGCGTTACACATCTTATGGCTATCGAACTTTTATTAAATTCCTCATTTGTAAATTAAGACCAATAAAAAGGGTAAATATTGACAAGTGAGTCTAAAATTAAGAAGAGAAATAATTACTATGCAAACATTTCCCCTAAGATGTTGAAGAAAAAAGAACATAAAATATTGAGAGACTTACTTATCTAATAGTTACTCAATGGGAATAGAGAATTATTGCGTTAAAACTTAAGTGGTATCTCTATACAACTAAAGCTCACAAAATTGTAATTATATATTTGCCAATATCTCGGAAACTATTGGTTTAATAAACATATATACCAAATAAAAGATTTTATTTTTAATAGTATTACAACTATGCAATGATAAATTTTTTAGTATATTAAATAGTTGTAGAGATGAGGAGGTTTCCTCTTCTGTAAGGTATCCTAAAGGTCATTTTAATAGGAAAATTAAATTAGCTATTTTTTTATAATTTCAATAAACACATAGATAAGAATTTTAATCAAAATCGTTAGAGCCGATTTTGAGAAGATAGATTTTCTCTCTTTTCACCCTTTACTAAACTATTCTAAATTTTAGAGTTAAACAGACACACAGAGAGATGGCATTGCAAAAACAACTTTTTAGGGTTCAAGATGTCATGAAATGTCAACATCCATCAACATATCAGCTTAGATTTTTTTTTACGATCACAATAATTGACATTTAGTGTTCGAGAAGTAAAAATTATATATATATATATATATATATATATATATATTTGTGTTTAGCTTGAAAANTATATATATATATATATATATATATATATATATATATATATTTGTGTTTAGCTTGAAAATTATTGGTTTTATAAAAATATGTTTCAAATTAAATATCTTTACTATAAATAGACCTACATACTTTCAATGGTATCTCAAATCGTATCGGAGATGTGATAAAAAATGAGATTTACAAATCAGACCGAAAACCTTAAAGTCATTATGTCGAAAAAATTAGATTAGCCATTTGGTTTATAATATTCATCAATTCTTAGAAATAAGATTAAATCATAATGGTTAGAGCTAGTTTTGAGATAGTCAATTTTTTTCTCTTTTTGCTCTTCAGTAAACTATCCTTAATTTTAGGGTTAGGTATCCAATTCCAAAAATCGTTCAAAGCAGCCATATGAAAACCCTAGATACAAATTTTCAGCCCGATCGGTACAATAGTTTAGGCTCTAGTCTGAGCTACAGACAGACAGATGGTCAGTCAGACATATAGACAAACGGACAGACGGAAATTCAAAAACCCCTTTTTTGGTTTTGTGGGGTCATGCATCGTCGAAATTCATCAACATTTCTAGTTTGACTTTTTTGACGATCACAATACTTTCTCTACCTCTAAGATAGCGAGTGAGTAAAGAGTCTGTGTGTAGTACAAAATCGAAATATGGCAGGTAATTGCAGGGAACGTTATGTATTAATAAGTCAATTATTTCATTTATATTTTTTGTTAAGCTTTGTTGCTCTATTTTCCATTTTCTAGTAACAATGTATATTAAATCATTTTACTTCTCTTATGGTAACTTTATTTTTGATTGAATCCGTATTTTTTCACTATGTTTTAGTCAGGCTACTCATTTTTACAGTAAACTCACATAATTTGAACTAATAAAAGAATTAATATTTAAAATTAATTAAAATTTTTGTACACTTTCTTTGGTTATTAATACATTCATAAAAACGGAATAGAACCACTTATCTATTCCCCAAGCGAAAAATGGGCACAACAGAGAGCCTTGTATATAAATTAAGAAATGGGTCCATTTTTAAATTTCTTCTAGATTAATAGTTGTGTTAGTACTTATAAGTTTTATATATATATATCGCATAAAAATTATAATTGCGTATTGATTGTAAGTATGACATACATTTAAATTATTGTATGTATATATATTATGTTAATTTGAACTTAATATATGCATACGTACTATATGTTGTAAGAATGCTACTAAGGTATTGCATATTATACATGCCTTACACATATGCATTTTATTTAGGTTATATATGCGTTGTATGGATGGAATTATGATGGTTGTTATAAATGTATGTATCGTACATATATTATCTTGTACTGATGCTATGTATTTTATGTATTATATTGTAATATGAAGCGTATCTATTTTATCTTGTTTGTATTGTATTAGCCTCTGTATCGTAAACATGTTTATGTCATATATATTTTTATATATTATCTAATTCGTTTATGAATGATTGTATTTATGTATGTATGTATGTATGTATGCATGTATTGTATTGATTAATATATGTATTTTATTATACATACTGTTTGTATTGTATGTATTGAATAAATTATTTGCATGAATTATATTTACTATATTGGATATATGGATGGAATCATAATGATTTGTATGTATAAAAAACTGTATGCATGGTGGTAGGTATGTATGTATTGTATGTTTTATATATATATATACACATATTCATATTATATATGGCTTCTATGGATGAATGGAAGTACGATTTTTGTATGTATAAATTGATTGCATATAAAATGTATATATTTGGATATGTGTGTGTATGCATGTATGATGAAGATATGATGAATGATTTTATGTATATTTTATGGATTTTATGTTGAATGTAAGATATAATGCATTAGGTATAATAACTGATTTTAATATATGAATGATAATCTATTGTTCTATCATCTCGTACACACTCACGTACATATACTAATACACACATAATTACATCCACATACACCTACATCCACACCCATCCCAAAACAAATTAACCAATCCAACACACATATACAGTCACATCCATATGCCCACTTTCACACACAAAATATATATACAACATACACACATATACACGTCATACCCACATACACTCAAAACAACACATAAATATATGCACACAATTACATCTACAACTAAACTTATTCCCACATATGTTCATCCACACCTACACAAATCCAAACGCAAACCTACACACACACACACACACACACACACACACACACACACCAACACACAAATATAAACATAAAATAATCTACACCTACAAGCATTCCCCACACACGTTACCCCACATCCATACACACAAGACCACAATCATATTCACATGCACAACTAAGCACACATACACACACATATACCTACACCCATAATCACAAACGCGTACAGCTAACAGCTCTCACATTCTCACTAAGCAGTTCGGAGGTAAAATACATGTCTGCTATATCCTAGCCTACCAGCTCTAAGACATAGGGAGGATTTTTTAGAAGGTATGTTGGGGGTTATAGGACTGATTCATCATCTTAAAGGATAAGAGAAGTAAGTAGTTTTAGAGATTACGGATAAACCTTGTAAATTGTTATGGCCTCAGTTGGTCTAGCTGTCCAAGAAGATAGGATATTGACGTCTATAAAATATATGAAAGAATCAATAAAGTGGCTCTGAAATGGCAAATTAATATAAGTCCACTCCTCCGTTAAGCTATACTTATTTAGAAAATACTCTAAAGGGGTTAGATTTCATTGAGAGATTATTTAATGCTTTATTCCTTTTAATATATTCTTCCATTAATTTGTTCAAATTTACACAAATAGAGTAATAGGGTTATATGTCTGATATTAGTGATTATTGGTATCAAGGAGGTAAAGGGATTAGGGAGAAAGAGGTGCAAAGCAACAGAAGAAAGGTTTGAGGATGACTGATATCGTCCATGATAACCAAACCGTTGGTGGGTCTACAACATATATCAAGTCTAGTCAATGGGTTTATCCATAAACTTTTAGATCGTATTGGGAATTTAACCTCATTAGACAAATTTCTCTGTTTTCACCATGCTAGGAATTTAACCCTTATATCAGTACCTTTCCTAATGAGTGAGAGAAGAAGTGAGTTTGCTATTAGGATAAGTGTTTAATAGCATATAACCATGAGGGATTAAAGGATAAGGGTTTTAGAGGGAAAGGGAAGCCAATAAGTTATCAAGTATGGGCCTATTACAGTCTACTCAGAGCACCAGTTGATTCATAAGCTACCAAGGTGATTATTAGCGCTAGTTAGAGTACATGTCCCCACGTTAATTAGTTAGTAAGGTTACCTAACTTCATGGTGATTATTGGCATACGTTAGGTTACATGCTATCAGGGTGATAGTGTAAGTTAGGTTACACGCCACCAGGGTGAGTGTTAGCGTTAGCTAGGTTACAGATCACCAGAGCAGATATTAATGCTATTTAAGTTACAGGAGAGGAAGGTGATATTGCCTGTGATCCTTTGACGTCATCTTGGATGACCGCTATCCTGATTCACTGATTTGCATAGTCAAACAAGGTAATAAGGTCGTTGAACCTGCTTAAACAAGTTCAAAACATTTCATAATTAAAGGCAGGAGAGTAAAAATTTTGATACTGTGAAAAAAAAACAGGTTTGGCAAGGAGAAAAAGAGAATGAAAAGGGAATAAATATCATAGACTTACAGAGAAATTTGGTCATTAATCCAGTTAAGACAAGTTGAAATACGAGTTTATTTATGTGATAAACAAAGAAAGTAATATTAAAAAGGTAAATTTACCGCAAAAACTTGTGTTGAGGGGAGAGAAAGTGAAAAAAAATATTATTAATTTTATATCCTTAACAAGGGAATGTAATGGTGGATGAGGAAGATTTACCATTATGGGATCTAGGTGTTGGATTTCCATCTTGAATTTTGTATCCATCTTGAATTGCTACATCAAGATGTGAGGTTATTTGTAGGCCTTCTTGAATTTCCAACCTGTCGAGACTTGTTGATATCTGTCGAGAACTGTTGGAGCATTACAGGAACATGTCGGAACTTTACGGTAATATTACGGAAACATTGGATTGAATTTGAGGTTAGGGTAGGGTCTAAAGGGTTGGTGAAGTACATCAGCATTTGCCTTGGAAGAATGGAAAAACTTTATATCTTTAGAGAATTGGGCTTACATCTGAACATGGTGAAGAAGCAGGGATGGGGCCAAGGAGGGTAAGGATGTCCTTATGAGAGAGGTGGCTAGTAGGAGAGTCGGATTATGAAAGGGTATAAGTGGTCGTTTGTCAGAACGTCTTCAATGATAGTGACAGAAGGTTTGACTTGGATCCATCATCTTAGAGGTGAAGCTAAACTCTCATAGGCTGCAAGATTTGCCTAGCGTTCATTGGCTGTAAGATTGGTGAGTGGGTGTGGATTTGCCATCTTGGATTCGGCCAATGACTATAACGTTTTTTAGATGCTCACTGGCCTTTCGCTTTAGGAAGGGTTGGGGATCTACCATCTTGGATACGGTCATTAACGTTAAGATTCTGGATGAGGGTATGGGGTGGATATAAACATTTTTGTATCCGGATACAGACATATCGGAATATTAGGGAACATTTCAGAGCCTGTCATAAATGTACAAAAATCAAAATGGCCAATAATGGCGGCCATATTGCTGTTCCAGTAACATCTTATATACACTACTATCATAGTATACTTGAGAGTGCCACTTTTCATTTAGGTCAGTTGTTCTTTCTCTATGCTACTGACGTTATCGGTAAGACATTCTTGATAAATGTTTTTCTCACCAAAACTTAGAAAAAGATAGAATTACCCTGGAATTAGCGTTCTCAGTTGTCGTGGCTACATTACTTCAAGGAAGTTGAAATAAACATTCTTCTTTCAAGTTGCCTCTTAACTTAACTTTCACATGCAACCATATTAGTCTATCAGGTAAGTGATAAAAATAGTAAACCTACTATTCTGCGATAAAGACACGTGGGTCGTCATTTTATTCAGATTTTTGTGAAGATTACAAATATCGAAGCACAGAAGTCAAAACGAATAGCTTTATTATATTTTTTGTTGAAAAACTTTGAAAAAAGATACACGCCTTTTCATACATACATACATACATAATCATACAACAAACAAAAAAATTTCATTTTCAGCTATATATGTTACTGTAAGAGTCCTAAGACCAGTAAATCTTCGAATTTACCAGTATATCCTAGCATCAACCAATATCTGATGGTAAAAGTCCGAGATATCTAAGAATATATTTAAATTTTAATTTTAAGCACCTCTAGATTCAGGTGGGGGAGAGGATTCCCAGTTCTAGCTTTGACCAGCATTCAAAAATAAACCAATAACCTAATATAACCTAACCCAACCTAACCTAACCTAAACTGAACTAACCTAATCAAGCCTAATCAAACCTGACCTAAAGGTTGGATTAGGCTTTCATAGGTTAGGTTATGCTAGGCTAGGTTATGTTAGGTTAGGTTAAGCCAGTCTATTGGTTTACTTTTGAGTGTTGGTCAAAGCTTGAACTAGGTAAGATCTGTACCATCTTCCTCTTGATATGGTTAAAACTCAAAGTTTATACATATTTTAAGATATTTTGGACGTTTACCATCAGATATTGGTAAATGCTAGGATATACAGGTACATTCTAAGATTTACTGGTATTCGGACTTTTACAGTAATATATATATATATATATATAAATATTAATAAATGCTTTTAGCGTATAACCCGAACGCGGTAGTAAGACGTGGTGCTAGAATAAATGATATTCACAAAATAAAATTGGTATAGTTGGTAATTAATATGACATTACAATAAAAACGTATATATATATATATATATATATATAAATAATTGATGTAATTATGTAGAGTAAGTGCGGTATATATATATAAATATTAATAAATGCTTTTAGCGTATAACCCGAACGCGGTAGTAAGACGTGGTGCTATAATAAATGATATTCACAAAATAAAATTGGTATAATTGGTAATTAATATGACATTACAATAAAAACGTATATATATATATATATATATAAATAATTGATGTAATTATGTAGAGTAAGTGCGGGTAATATGGAATACCATTTACTTTTTCATTAATATCAAAGCGTATTTTCTCATTTAGTCATGAGTTTCATGTTAAACTTATAATTAATATGTTTTTAGATATTTTTGTGTTTAAAGTAAAATTCATAACTTTTAATGGCTTGTAGGAGCACTTAAAAGAGATGTGGAACAAATGAGGGCTGTATGGAATAGGGAAGGCAATATGGAATATTACACATTTTATGTAAATAATTAAATATATTTACTAAAACAAACAAATGTTTTATAAAAAAAAGTGTAAAAAAAACATGCAAATATTATGTGTAAAGCAATAAAATAGTAATTGTAACGAATCATTGAAATAATACATTATATTAAGAAATATTTAATTATTCAATTAGTATTAATAATGAATTATTAAGATATTATAGACTAAAATATTGTATCAGGTTACATGGTTATCTTAATAGATTTCTTAAGTTTTAGGATTTTTTTTAAGCTTATGTTGACAAATAAATCATTTGCTTAATACTTGAAAAATTTGCGGGCCTTATGGAATAGTAGTATTCTTTATTGCCCGACTCACCATTTTGGAAAACAATATTTTTTGTTAGGCTCTAATAAAATTACAGTAAATTAATGTTTCAACTTAAAGATAAGCATGAGTGAGCCTTAACTTAATGATTGAAATAGAATTAATAAGAGCAGTAGAGTAAAGAAATATAGCATGATAAACACTAGCGTGCTAAAATTTTTGTGACAGCCAAAACAAACAATCGTCTCTCACAAAACAATGTGTTGGTCTGAGGTGAAGTGAGGGCGTCACTAGCTTTTCAAAATTGTTTTCTGTAATAGTTGAAATAGTTAACGATAGATTTTGACACTTAATATATGAGAAACAAGGGTATTCCGTATTTCCCGACTATTCCATAATACCCGCATCTCCTCTCCATCTCTCTCTCTCTCTCTTTATATATATATATATAAATATATATATATATATAAATATATCTATCTATCTATCTATCTATATATATATATCTATATATATATATATATAAATATATAAATATATCAATATATATGGCTTATATAGCAAGTTATTGCGTCAAAGTCAAATTTAAAAAATCAAAAACTTGCATTTAATAGGTTTGGAAAATTTAATACATCTAATTTCATCAGTTAAAACAGCTTTTAAAAGAAATATAGAAGTAAAACCCAATACATTCCGAAATCAAAGTACAATAACAATACAGTTTTGTTAAGAAAACTTTAGGTTTTCTCAAAAAGTCATGCTCCACGATTGCCTTAAGATAAATTTTCAGCTTCAGAGTTGCTGAGTAATTAATGCTAAAAAAATATTTATTGGTGTGTAAGTTTTGTAAATTTAAGATGAAGAAACATAAATTAAAAAATTGTATAAACTAAGGATTTGAGAACCAAATCGCTATAGATATATATTCTTAGATATCCATTTGTAACCAAATAGTTGAGGCGATTTCTTAAATATATTTCTAGTTTTTGAAAAAATCAATAATCAGCTAGTCACCCATAAATTAATTCTTACCCCCAAAACAACTATGCACTACTATTATTTATATAAAATACTATCAAGATACCCATTTTTAACCAAACCATCAAGATACATTTGTACAATATTCCCAGTTTTTGAAAAACTAGTCATCAGTAAACTATCCATAAATGAGATTTACCCCCGAAATATTTATATTATATTATTTATCATACCATATAACTTCCATATAGGCCTATACATTTTAAACAAAATTCTTAGTGCTGTTTTCAAAATATTAAGAGTTTTCTAATATATCCCTTCATTTAACTACCCTTAAACGAGTTTTTGCCCTAATACCAAACATGGAGTGTTTTTTGTCATGTCAATCAAAACATAAATATAAGTTTTAGAGAAAATGATTAGAGCCATTTTGGGAAAATTTGTAGATCAATAAAATTCCTCATTTGTAATTTTCCCTTATTTAAAGATTAAGTGAAAAAAAAACTATTTTGAGGTATTTACCTATAAAATCTAAATATCTCGTTTTAACAAAATCCATCAAACCGTTTTGGATTCGTAGCTAGAAACAAACTGAGAGATAGACAGACGGGGACAGAACTGTGAACGATCACAATACTTTCTCCAGCTATGTGAAATTACAAAATGAGCGAAATAATTGTTTGACCAATGTGTCAGGTAGGCTTAATTCCAATAAACCAAGAAATATTAAGCCTTTCATATTACTCTACTTCAGAAATTTTGCAGTTTACACCTTAACCACACTTTAAAAAAATCACATCCGTAAGAATCAGAAATCGTGACAACCGTTTAAGTTAACTTAAATAAAAATATTACATATGGAATGGAAACTTTACTCTAACCTACTTACTTAAGCACATATTATTTTATGTTTTTACATATATGTTAAACCTGATGTCTTAAGACCCTTAAAAATAAGCCTGGTAGATCTCGTAAGTATGCTGTTTATGGTTTCCCTTAGATCAGGTATAATATTATACATATTTTTAAAATACATTTATTTCTATTTAAGAACTGATTATCTACCATATACAATATATTTATGCACTAAATAAACCAAATATGATTTTTATTTTCTTAGTATACATACAGCTTGAAGAAATTTATTACCATCGATCTTCAGCTGCTCTTTATAGACACCAAAATAATTTGTATTGAGCCATTGGCTCCTAGATCAATAGCCAACTATTCAGGCATTTTTATGTGTACACGTAAGACCACTATTTTACTATTTCAAAACGAATAGGTTCACTAAATTAACTTATTCATATAATCTGATTATTTAAAAGGTCGGTCAGGATAGAGTTAACTTCTACAGCGTCTAGAATACGTTAAAGCACTCTTGGCGGCCATTTGGAGTGACCTCTCATGCTATGCCCACTTTTTTTTTTATCGTCGATAATTTATTCATCTCTAAGAGCCCCCAATATAATTAATTGATTTTTCGAGTATAGTACAAGTATCCAAGCTGCTTAAATTGCCCACCATAGGAATTTTAATGGCTTAGCTATGTTTGTTGACACGCTAAAAATACTTGCGACCAACACGCTGTTTGAACATCAAAATGGAATGTAATTGGCCATAAAAATAGATACACTGTGTTTCTTCTACATTTAAGTGTGTAGGAGGTCTTGTTTTTATTTGTTTGAAATCACGTAATTTCGACTCTTGCGCAGGCATTTATGTTCCTAATAAATACTGAATAAAAGAATAAGAAAAAAAACTAGGACTAACGTCAAAGGTGCTATATAAATATACTTAAACTCGTATTTTAAAAAGGAATCAAGTGTCCTTATGTTATATGTTGATATGTTTAAATATACCTATTTTTATCTTTAAAATATATAAAATGTTATATATCTAATATTTAAAATGTTTGTTGTTTGAAGGGATCTAACTTTTATTGCGTAAAAATCCATTCATACATTAGGCAGAGTGCATTACTTAAAACTTCGTTCTAAATAAACATATAAATATTATTTAAACATATGGATTTCTTAGCATATTTTTTATAGTAAAATATGAACCATAAAATGTATTTATAGCAATTTCCTTTTATATGATTTAAATTATCCTGTGCTAATTTAAGCCACTAATCTATATATCATATATATGTATATAAATATTATATTCAATATAACCTTCCATTTATAAGCATAATATTATTAAGAATTTTTTAATAACTAACTACTAATGTCATTGTCAGCCAATATAAAAATTAACAATATATTATATAACAACTAACCAGGTTATCTTTACTCTCATTATATATAACTACTTTTAAATGTTAATTATTTTAGAGTGTGATAAAAATATGATCAATCAGCTTCAGTATTATTAGCTAGATATTATTTAACTTGAAATGTAAAGAATGTACTAAGTAAATATTTAAACTCACTGGTATATATATAAAACAAATATATGAAACTCCTTAACAATTTAATCTTTAAGAAATTCACACATCTTAAATCATAAAATAAATATAATGATGTTACCAGTGCTTTGTACGACCAATAAACCATAAATATAGTAACAAATGGATTTCTAAATAAATGTATACATTATGTATCTTCTCTAAAAAATATTATATTAGATCGTGATTATATTGATTGTAAATAATAAAGGATTGTTTGGAGTCTAAAGTTTTAACAAATAGAATGCTAAGGAAATAAGGATGAAATATCAGGAAATATTACATTAAAATTTATTGGCAAAAATGTATATACATCATTTGTATTATTGTCTTCAAAATATAATTGAATCCTTCCGTTTGATTAAGTTAAAAAAAAAAGAGCTAGAAACATTTTAAATTTGCAGCAGATATATTTCTTTAAATATTATTTTAAAATCAATCATTTATTATAGTTAAATATATTATATGAGAGAATAATCAAAGTTAGTTTCATAATTTAATATTTATAATAATTTTATACGGTAATCAAGAAAGTCATCATTCGAAATCTTAATCTAACACATGGGTGTGGGAACCTTTTCATTTTACCTTGCATATATCAGTACTTGCTAGAAGTACTTGGATTTTCCTGGTTGAAACATTTTAAGGTAAAAACTAGTAAAAAGGGCTAAACGGGTAGAATCTAATATAATATTTTTAAAAAAAGGCTAAGTAAAAGGGGTAAAAAGCTTGAAAAGGATTCAAAAAATATAAAGAGAAAAAACTAATTGAGAAATAATGTTAAAAGGGGTAAAATGTTCAATAGGGCCAAAAGGGTTAAGAGTAAATATGATACATTTTTTATTATTATTTTACCACTTTTACGTTAGCCCTTTTATCCCATTTACTCTATTACATTTGTATACTCTTTTCCTTTTATAAGCTTTGAGTCATTTTTGCCCTTTGAGACATTTCGCCCTTTCAGCCTTTTTCACTTTTTACCCTTTATAACCGCATTGCCCTTATTGCTCTTTCCATCCCATAGGCATATTTTGCTTTGTTTACCCTTTTTGACCATTTGGAAAATTTTACATCTTTTATCCCTTTATTCCCATTTATCATTTACCCTTTTTAACCCTTTTCCCCTCAAAGCCCTCTTTGTACGTTTTATCCTTATAATCCCTTTTCCCTGCTTAACATTTTGCCCCTTTTCTCTCATAGCCCTTTTTGCCCTTTTACTATTTTCATCCTTTTCCACTTTTTCCACTTTTAATCCTTTTTACCTACTTTCTACTCTGCTTGCACTATTTACACGTTATCAAATTAAGTATCAGGCTTTGCCCTGGAAATAATTTTAGGGTAAAATGCTTTAAAGGGTCAAAAAGGAAATAAGGGTCAAAATTAAATATAAAAATTTCATTTAAATGTTAGATAATAAGGGAAAACGATATAAAAGGCTAAAAAGAATAGTTATGGAAAAAATAATGGTAAAATGAGCAAAAAGAAAATGTAAAAAAAACTAAAATAGATATAAAGACTAAAATGTGTAAAAGCCACACAGAAAAGTTGTGTTCTATTAGCTTTATCAATTTCAAGTTCTCCCATTCCCCGCCTTAGTTTTTAAAATTCAATATTATTGGAGTTCATTTCACATCCATTCACTTATGTGTCTAGTACCTATTTATATTACGGCAAAAATGTTTTTTTAAGGGTTTTTAATGCTTCTTTAGTTTGAAATCTAAGGATCAGGCATTAATGTCTGTTTGGGATGGTTCTTAGTTAATAATAATACTTAGCACCGCGTCTTACTGCCCATTTAGGTTACATGTTTAAGTACTAATTACGCTAATTGGTTAGCAGTTGGGAAGGTTGATTCTAGAGAAAGTGAACCCACATTTGCGTGGAGGAAGAGTGGAAAACCATTTAGGAAAAACCATTCCTAGTTCACCTGAGTGATAATCGAACCTTGATCTCCCCATTCTGGCAGTATAGCTCAACACGAAAATAGCTCGTTACCTAACTATGACAACAAGGCTGGTGGTTTTTAGTTTTGTTTGACAAGTTTCAATCTTCTAAAGTAATGTATAATTTTAGTCTTTGGAATTTTATAAACCCCTATTTCACCTGACCTCTTTCTAATTAGTAAATATTTAATGTTTATCTTGCTATAGTTGCTTGTAGTTCCTCTACATTTATGGAAAATTAAAATTTTCTTCCTCGGCCAAAAAGGTTTTTCTTACCTAACACTCCTCCCTCCTAACCTTGTTTACTCCATTTAAAATCTTAAATCTTTAATGATATTTTGAAGTTTTCTTCTAATTTCTTCCCGAATATCAGTTTCATACTCATTGAAAAGTAGTTTTTTCTATTAGTTTTGAAAATACCCACCACCCCTCTCTTATTCAATCAAAACAACTCCTACGTAGAAATTCAGAATTTCAAGACAAACTAGGATATCTGGAGTTGTCCCTCTGTGCGCTTGCCAAATTTCAAGTGTTACCACTAAGAGTGTGTCATTTCTGCTGTAAGCTGCCCTCCCTCTTTTCCCAGCCCCTGTTATTTATTTGGAGTGGTAATTTTACATACATTCCGAATTTCAGTTTTATATTACATTATAAAGTAGTAAATTTCCCATTTTTAGAATAAGGCTGTCTAATTGTCCGTCATGCTTCAGAGTAGTTGGTAATATAAAGTGACGCATACCAGGGAGTGAGAAAATGATATTTTAGAGAAAGTGTACAAATTTTACTTTGAGATGGAGTAAAAATCCACTTGCAATCAACCCCACCCAGTACACCCACCCGGAATTTTATCCCTGATCTCCTCTTACCCAGTAAACCGAATAAAATGTGCTTGACCTTTAGTCAAAATTCTCACCGACTCATCCCGTTAGTCAAAATAACTATTTAAAAACAACAAGAAGTAGTGCAATGGGGTCTATATCTTGCACATTTCCTGTAAATTCACTAAAATACCATTACCACGGTTCTATGGGAAATAGAATGTTTTAGTATTGCCTTATTGGTCTAACCTGCAAACGTTTTTAGAAGGGCGAATAAAGTTAATATGTGTTCTATGGATCATGGGCTGAACGCAACTTGAACCAAATTACTAACAGTTTCAGTTAATATGTATTTTAACAAAGGCAATTTTATGTTTTTCTCGATAGAATAGTATTAATTGGTTTAGTTTCATTAAATTCTCCTACATTATCATGAAAATAATACATTAAAATAATAGTAAAAAAAAACCATGATACTTAGCCCTTTCAAGCAAAACAAGGCAATACAAATTACGAAGAAACCCCAAGTTCCTGTTAGCCGTTGATAACCCAAAAAGTAGAACTTCAGACACTGATCAAATATATTTCAGAGACTCGGCCTCAAATCCTGGTTAGGAAGATGATGGAAGTGTTCACGTAGTGTAAAGCATGCGGCTAAAATAGGTTAGTATTTCACTCTTATTGTGGTTCTAAGCACTTATAAGCCATTAGTGTCTCATAAACTACGACTGCTCTTAAGGCTGTTGTTATTATCGTGCTATTTCAATAATTAGACTACTTATTCTACTTTCATTGTTGATACTTCTACAGCTTCTACAACTTCTATTATACGCACTAACGTGGCTACTGCTGTTTTAGCAATTGCTACTACTAAGAATACTTCTAAAACAAAAAATCCAAAGTCACTCATTTATTAAAATATCATAAAGAAACATTTTCTGTAACCATAAAGGGGGATAGCTCTTAAACTAATAATAAATAGCAATTTAAAATACAGTAATATTTGGAGAGCTTGAAATGTGGTGCTGGAAATGACTCGAGAATATCGGGTGGACAGACAGGTTGACAAATGAACAAGTCTTAAGAAGAGTGGTTGAGAAGCGAACCATTTTGGATGTGATTCTTAGGTAAAAAAAAAAACTGGATCAGACATATCCTTAGGAAGAACTGTCTTCTTCACAACATCATAGAGGGAAAAATTGGTGAAAAGAGGAGCTTAGGAAACAAAAATATTTAAATATTAGATGATATTAAGGAAATAAGAAAATTTTAGCAGCTCAAGGAGGAGGTAAAGGACAAGGCAAATTGGTGGTCTAAGTTCACTGAAAAAAGAATGGACCTGTCGTAAGACAAAGCATCTAATAATAATAACTGGTATTATTTTGAAAAAGCTAACAATACGTATTTAAAGTATATTGAAACACATATAAAGAGTATAAATGAGTTTGATCATATTTGAGTTTAAAAAAATATGAATGGACATTCTTTAGATGCCTCGATGTTAAAATATAAGTTTTGAAAGAGCATAATATCAGTGAAGCTTTATTTAATCACTCTCAATTTACAAGACTTATTAACTAGAAATGCACTATTTGTCAAATAATGTGTTTCTTATGAGAAATGTCTTTTCCTGTAAAGTCATGACGGTCAAATTTGACCAAGGAAGCTTTATAGTGAAGGAAAATAATGTTTTAGCAATTTTCTTTAACATAAGATAATTATGACTTAATTTACTATTGAAAGAATCAGGAGGAATAAGAAATATTTAAATGGTATTTTAATAGACTAAGGATTGAAACATACATTATATAATACTTTTGTAGAACTTATTGCTACCCGTTGGGTTATCCACATCAAAATTTTTCCACCACGTATTACTACTAATTCTTGCTTTACGTATTATCTGCATCTAACTAACCAAATGTGGTAGGGATGAAGCCAGTTTAATTTAGATAAAATTAACTTTGTTCAGGGGAAGGACCATCCCTTTGTACATCTGTTCATGATTACACCCCAGTTCCCCCCGTCATTGAACAAGATAAGCTGAGATGGACATATATCCCACTTGCCCACTAATGCGGGCTTCTGCAGAATACCAATCTCTGGCGCAGGTTTGGGCTGTCGATCCCTAGCATCCAGGGAAAAAGTTTTGACACTATGTTCCTAACTCATGAAAATCGACCTCTTGACTCTAGAATTTTCATGATGAGGTCTTAATTATTGATCAGTTGAGATTTGCAGCATAGCTAAATAATATCCGTTATCTATATTGAATCCTACTAGACATAAATTTGAACCTAGTATCAGAAGCTGACACACGATTCATAGGTCAGATAAGGTGTTAGACGTATAGAAAATGATATAGGTAGTCACTGTTGATTTGATGGACTGCTGTAGAGATTTACAAGAATGTCATCGTTACTAGAGATTGGGAAGTTTGACGCGAGAGGCTGAGATGAAAGAAATACCAGTCGCAATGTGATAGGTATCATTCTAAATATAGTGAAGTAATATTGCTTTATTCTACATTCCCGTACACCATAAAGTACAATATATATTAGTCCTACTGCTCCTAGTTAAGAACTCATACTACTTATCTGCTGTAATGTTCCTCCAACACTACTGTCCTGACTAATACTAAGAGAGGAGTGAGTAGTGTACCAACTGAAAGGGCAATGCTCCCCACTAACTTTCTATTTGCAGCCATTCCTTGCCACTACACTATTCCCTCCCTTATTTAAAACTTTATTGAGTTTAGTATTAAAACCCAATAACACATAAACACCAATAAATATATATGTATATACAAGTAATTGATATAAAACCAAAACTACTTTAAATCTTAAAATGTTTATTTACAGTTTCAATCATTCCACTAAAAGCACCTTTGAATGGAATTGTCTTTGTTCTATTCTGGGCTGAGTAGTGACGTACTTCTTATCCATCTGTGTTTAAATCTGCTACTCTTCCATCTACCAGCGTTTACTCGTGGGTATTACTGCCAGTTGCACGAAACTCCAAGGAAGTGTCATCTGTAGTAACGAGCCTTGTTCCCTCACTACGATTCTGAATATAATAGGTAACGTCCAACCTATTCTCTTGGATGGATCTCTGGCTGAGTATAGATTTAGCCCAATGAAATGGACCACAGGGTGTTTTCATCGGATTAGTGTGTATTGAACACGGTTCGTTATTTCCGATAGTCTTTTCCTGACAACGTAGGGACCCTACCATTATTTGTGTCACTTATGAGTCAACCCTTCCTTTATTGCTGGTATTTGTAACCAAAATCTGTCGCCTACTTCATATGCTTTACCAGAGCAACGGTGGTTATATACGTCTTTTTGCCTTTCCTGTCCCATTTTAATATTTTTTCGGTCTTGTTCATATGCAGATTCTAGACGATAATGGAGCTCCACTGTGTATGCAGTGGGCGTAACTACTTTCCATACTTTCAACGTTGGTCTCCCGTACACTACATTGATTGGTAAGCAAGCTTGTCTTCCAAACATAGCATCAAAAGTGGCGTGTTTAGTAGTTTCATGTACACTTTTATGATATGCCATCATTAGTTAGGACAAATTTATATCAAAAAGTGATTTTGATTTTAATTTACGCACTCACACATTATGCCCACTAAAACATATCCCATTTGGTGATAATCTCTTGTTGGCGTCTTAGAAATTTGTAATATATTGAACTAGCATTTGATTACTTTTCCGTCGAATGTTTTACCTTGGTTGGTTAAAAGTTCAGTAGGAACACCAAACCTGTTGATGAATTCGTTCACCAGAACTCTGGCCACAGTTACTGCCTTCTGGTTTTGCAGAGAATATATACTCCTTCCCAACGAGTCAATTAGTTTGATACAAATATAATAATTTTTCTTTCCCTATTCGGTAATTGGTAAAGGGCCTAATATAGCTATGGCCACCAGTTGCAGTGGTTCACCCCCTTAAATTCTGTAGTGGTACCTTAGCTGTTGTTAGAGATATAAGATGGGAGGGAAATAAATATATAATGGGAGCAAAAAATATTTTTAGTTGGGCATGCCAATCCCAGTCCCTCCTGAAACCCACTCTTCCTGTTCTGCCGTCAATGGGAGTGCTTTTATTTAATGAGTGCTGAATGTAAATTTTCAGACTGGACTTGATACGTACGTTTCTAAATATTAAATAAATGTAAAGTATTTTATGTTATTAATCCCTGCCCTTGATTACCATACAAAAATAGACCCAGATAAATGGTAGAGGCATTTATTATTTTTATATTTTCTTTGCCTGTGTGCCTTATGGAGCTGTGGCCCCCCAAAACCCCCCCTTAAATATTTTACTGGCTACAGCCTTGACTGATATATTTTAAAAGTATTTACAAAAATAGGTTCGAACATGCACATTTGGCTAAGCTCTCCAACTGAAACACCGGGTAATTGTCAAATAATCTTTGTAACAAATCATCAAGCACTAAAGATACATGAATAAAAAAGGTACATAGATATGTTATTAGAGATGGGATCATCAAAGGTCAAGTGTTGAATCACTGCCTGAGTACATTTCTCAAATATTCAAATTTTAACTCATATGTGTGTTCTTTTTTTCAAATTTATTGAAATATAATTATGGCTGTGCCTTAAATAATTAAAGGACATAATTTTCAACTAAATATCAACACATTAACCAGTCACTGTTACAAGAAAGCCTTTGTTTTAAAACACATGTTTGCACCCATAGTTACCTTTATAGTTGGGTTGTATGAATTGATAACTTAAGTGTCAACATAATATTTGAAATACTAGCGATGAGTTCAATGATCAATAACTATTTTATTAACAATTCCAGATTTTATAAATAATTTTATTGGACAAGCTATATATAAAATATTAAAATTATAAAATTATAGTTTCATGTTAAAAGATAGCGTAATGGAAGATATATCAATATAAAACAATGCAATCCTTGGCGTGTAGTTATTTATTTTATTAAATGCATGTTTTTGTGATTAACACTATAAAATCGTTTTATTGCTTATTTCACCACAACTTAGTACTCGTTTTGGTTACATTAATTAATCTAGTGTAGTAGGGATAAGAAAGCTGATATTCTGGAGGAAATGTATCCACAAATGCTTAGAAGGAGAGTGAGAAAGCGTTTAGAATAAGCCATCGTAAGTATATCCGACTGGTATTTAGACCCCTAACTCCCGTTCATTGGTCATCTATTCTAACACACAATGTGATGGGTTAGACCATGCAATCACCGATTCTGGTAAATTTATTGTAAATCGATTAGGGTCTGACAGCTGGGCCAGCGCATTTGCCATTTCTTTACCCTCTCTGTTCTCTTTTTTTCTTCCTTGTTTATCAGGTAGCCAGCGAGCCTCGCAGCCTACGGGCACAAGAGGGAGAGGGGGAATTAATGGGAAAAAATTGACGCATATAGAATAACCTGGGTTCATTTCCTTCGAATTCAATAGTCTAGTAATAGAGAATTCTAGACTCTTAACTGTGACCTCTATATAGCCTATAATCGGTTGGAGGAAGTCGAGGTATTCTCAGTTTTCAGCTCCAAACCTGAATGTTTCGTAAGTGGGCCGGCGTGTCCATTGAGTGAATCAATGAGTCTAGTTTTAGTTTAACACGAGTCATTGTAGTGTGCTTTGCATGGTGGTGTGATGTGACTTTGATTTCGACTGTGAATTGTACAGTGACTGAACATTATAACTAGCCATTTTGTATTCTTATCCATTATCTTTAATTTAATTATATTTTATGTGTTATCATTAACGTATTAATTTAGAGACTTAACTATGGTGCTTATTATTTAGTTCAATGACTTATTTATCTGTAGCTTAATCGATGTATGTGTTGTTTTATTTTTAATAATTAAAATATTGATTATTCTGTATACATTTTCAATCTTATTTAGTAAGAAGCCTCAATATGCTGAAAAGAACTCGTGGTTTACACACGGTGACCTGTGAATGGCCCACGACCTCCCAGGTCACATTCCCGTTATATTATGTCAAGTTACATACATCATATTATTTTATGATTCTATCTATATAATAAAACACCCAAATTTTTTGGTATCAAATGTTACTTTTTTGTAAAATGTATATATATGTCATTATTTTAATATTTAAATTATTTCAAAGGATTATTGTTTCAAAATGTTTTTAATTATTTTATATGATGGTATGCTACACCTTTGTTTACTTACCATTTTCACATAATATGGCATGATGTTCACCCATAAAATATCATATGAGCATTGCAATTAAATGCTAATAGAATCGTATGGTAATAATATCAAATATCCTTTATCGCACACTCCTAGATAAATCTGATATGAATGGCTCATGACCAGTCCAAGATATCTTAATATAATCACAATTAATGATTATGAGTGAGAAAGGAAATAATCAGATGACATACACCAGCACTTTCTTGAAGGTAGATTGGTGAACCATTTAAGAAAAACCACCTTGTTCACACCTTTCAGGGATTTTAACACCAAGACGTGCCCCTCTAACCGGGTAAGCCCGATTAGACAAGCTACACGTTTAGTCCACGTTCCCACTGATGTGGTTGTGTTCTCAAATAATTGTCAAACCAGTTAATATATTTAAATATACGCGTACTGAATATAACTTCTAACATTAAATGCACAAACACCCATTAAATACCTTTACTTCTAGTATACACCATGTAATTGTTCAGATGTTATTATACTCCATACGCTCATCCCATAAGTTACATATATATATATGCCATAACCACGTGTTACTACCTGATCTGGCTTACGAATTATTTATACTTAAGTTTAAGAATAAATATTTATAAATTATATTAAAGGGCAGTATAGGAATTTATAATTTAAGGAAGTGTATATTATATCGTTCGACCAAAAGAAGGCTTATTTTCCACAGATCAAATTATATAGACCTATCTAAAAGAAACTACTTTAACGAATTTCACCAAAAGCTTAATTAATATCCGTACATCATCATCATCATCTAATAATAATATTGCTCTATTAAAAATTCACTCCTTCAATTGCAGCCAAGATATAAACAAAAAAACAAAATCACCAACCATGACGATTCCTTACTGTAATTAATTGAGATAATGTTACTCTTGCCCTTCTTTTATAATAATTAAAGGCTCAACTACTGTATACAGCGTATTTTACTGACAATCTAGTCCGGGTAGTAAGGGACTAGGTCCTGAAGAAAGCCCGACTGGGGGGTCGACCGAGCATACACAAACAAAGCACACTTTCATATATAGACAGAATCTCTTTGATGAGCAAATGTGAAAGGCATTTACCTAAACAGAACCAATTTTAGATTAAGCACGCTTGACCTCAAAAATAAACATTTCAAAACATAACTATTTGTTTAATCAATTCAATTTAGTAATTTATTTACCTGCAACATTTTTTTTTATATGGCCCCATCTTTAATTCATACTTAAATTTAATACCGAGTATCTAGTAACTTAACGATACTTAAGTTGTTTTAAAGCTTAGTTCAATTTGTAGCACGTCTTTTAACTCAACTTAAGGTCCCGGTTTCAATTGCTGGCAATGCAGAAAAATGAATTAGTCGTAGATTGTTAATTATTCTTTCACAATGATGACCTACTGGTGAGGGTAAAGGCTATTGTTACTGTTGTAGAATTAAATTAGTTTATATTAAAGTTCATAATAAATACATCAAATTTAATACTAAACATTAATAATGACAAGAAATTTTGATATTTTCTCTTAAATGCAATTTATAGTGTTTATAAAATTTTTCCTTCACTAATTTATGGATGTATCATTTTGTGAAGAATAAGTAATAATACTATTACTATTAAAACTACAATAATTTTAATTTTGATAAATATTGATAAACAAAGCTATAATTTTACAATATGGTTATACCAATAGATGTTCTTATTCAAATGATTGGCAATCTCATAATTCTAGTTGAATGATCAAAAACTGAAAATAATTTTATTATAATTTTCAATTATAGAGGGATTTTATTTACTTTAATTTAATAGTATTAATAGTGTGGTTGATATTAAATGATGAATAATTTAATTTTCTGAATATAAGTAAATTCAGGGCGAAGAATATTAATATAAACATTAATCTAATAGGTGTTATCTGTGGGATAGAGAAATATTAGATTTATACTAATAAATTCAATATGACATACTGATGTTGATTATTTAACAAATATTTACCTTAGAAGTAGGTGTAAGTTTACTATTAAATGGTTTAAGAGATATATAGGCATCAGAATTGAACAGAGTATCTTTAGCATAGGAGGTAGATGTTCTGATACTGATATATCCAGGATTAATATCAAACAAAAGGTTAACAAATTTCAAGGTTTAAGGCATAGTATTTGTTAGACGCGTGAGGGCTCTTAGGCTCTATCAGAAACACAGCCGCCAGTGACCCGGTGTCAACATTTAATTGTCCTAGCAATACCAAATGAAACAATAAAAATTAATATCATCAAAGACCATTTCAAATATATCCTTATATTATGTCAGTTAATTATAATTTTTCATTAATATTATATTCTGTACTTACTTAATTACCATTAACTGAGCCAAATATGTGTAGTAAAATATCCAAAAATATACCTTATTAAAATAGCCCCAACCTCCATCTATGATCCAAATAACCCCAAGTTTCTATTAATATGTAATTTACACTTAATAATATATTTTTTCCGTTATTTTATTATTAGATTTTTTGCTAACAAAATATTAATAGATATAAATTATTCTAAATATAGGATTTTAGATATTGATAATTCTTAAACATTTTTTTACAATAAAGGTGAAAATTGTAATTAAATTTGATATCAAAAAAATAGTTCCACCCTAATATTTATATCATTTGGAGGAGAGTAACTATTACACAATTAAATATTAAATCATAAATGATTCATTCATTAGCCTATATATATATATTAAACGATACATTTACCAAAATAATAACAAGATGGAGTGAATATTAAGGTTTCTCTAGTTTATATTTATTATATTTTAAATTATAGAAAAGGTTTTAATTAACTTGAAAAAAGTAAATAATTAAGACAATTTATTAGTTAATATTCACTATGGTATGTATATATAAACCCAAAAAATGTATACTTTGAAAATAATGTTTTTTTATTTGACTTCATCTTAAAGCACGTTTTATCTACTTTCAAAATATGTGTCACTTTAATTTTATTGTTATAAAAAAATAGCCATATATTTTAAATGGGATATTTTATTTTTAGCACTTCAATCTTGTGGTGTGAAATTCACGATGACCACTTTTAACATAGACGCTTAGTATAGTTGGCTATAAGGATGGTTTCCTCGATAATAGTAAAAAAAGAATCTAGAATATATAAAATTATTAGTGGATGGAGATTCTAAAAGTTGACCCTGATTTTTACAAAGGTAAATTAGTGACCAAAACGAAATATGTAGGACAGTACCAGAAGAGATTGAGAAATTTTCTAAGAGATTTAGTGTAAGGAAAAAAAACACATTAGGGTATTTAATCACTGAATGGTGCCAGTATTGATAAGATACCAAATAAAATTGTCATTTATTTATGTGTTAGTACCAGCAGCGTTGAATGTCAAAGGCAATGTGGGCAATTTTCTTTAACCTATCAGCAAGAGATGATTAGCCGCTATAAGAAAAATATTCCCAAAGAAATAATAGATTATGCTCTTACAAAATAGATAAAGATATAGGCAAGCTAGAAAGTCACAAACATATGAGAGATCTAACTTTTGATGTATTTTGAGCTATAATAACAATATTCAAAAGCTTTACTATTCCAGAAATATTTTATAAATGCTTGTGTGGAATAACCTAGAACCGTAATGATTCATTCATTGGAACTATTTATCGTCGGTGTCCAAAGAAACATTTAAAGGGCTCTAACTACATTGGAATTAGTATTAATAAAACCTTTTGACATTTCGAGTGTAGAAATAAATTACTGTAGAAGCTAAGGTTGGCCTTCTCAAGAATATAAATACTATGTCCAGCAAATGCATATTAGCTGGACGAAATAATTTGTCATGATAACGGATAAAGATTTGCAACAATTATAGCACATCAGAGCAAAAATAACTCAGAATACATTCGAGAGGTAGAAATAAAATTAAAGAAAACCAAAACACCCATGAGAAAAACTAAACAAATTAGACTGAAGGCTTTTGAAAAAAGAATAGAAACTTACTCTAATTCAAGTTTTATTTACTCTGTGTTTTATTTATGTAATATTTTATGATTCCTAAATCTAAATTAAATAAACTTACAATAAAAATATTGATTAAATAATGTACCAAATTCAAAGCTAGATACCTATACGATAGAATAAAAAAATGTATATTAAATATAATAAGTTATTATACCAGTAATTATAATAAACTTTATCAATCAAGCGTTTAAAATTTAAATTACAAGAATAATATAATAAATATAAAATGGATTTAAGCACACTTAATTTCATGACAATAATTTCTATGAGAGAGTCAATACGTGTGTTTCATTTTGGTTGTGAAAACGCAGATTCACGTGAATTTGATAAGTTTAAGGTTGTATTTAACGTTCCATTGGGATTATTTATTGTTGTGCGTGAGGTGGGTTGATTTATACCTCAATTGAAACAGAAGTCATAATTCTAGTATGATTTTAAGCTCAAGGTGAACATATTTTATTATGCCTTTTGGACCAAGAATAACATATTTTAGTAGTGTTTTAAAAGTTTATTCAATTTATTAATCAATTGAGGTATTTAACGTGAAGTCAATGAACCGACTAATTATATAAGCCTATGAGAGAATTTCTATGAGCACAAGCGAAAGGGCGTACTAATTTTATCTTCACATACTTTCCAAGGTTCTATTACAAGCCAAAATAGACATGGGACCGGGGATTTTATTTCCTCTCCAAAGGAAGTTGTGCTACAGAATTTTTTTTATCAAGAAGAGCTCGTTGACCCTGACTGGGTTTGAACCCACAAACATCGGGTTCTGAGGAGAGCACTCTACTCAAAAACCACCGATGCTGATGGAACTGTAGTAGAAACAAGAATAATAACTTTTGTTTTCCTGCCTATAGCCCTTGAATGTCACTAATAAATATTATAAAATCCTAAGTATGCTAGATAGATCTAAAAGTGGTAAGTATAATCACTTATGACGTACCACCATGGTGAAATTTATAATACATTATACATGTCTAAGCGAATGAAGAATAAATCTCAACATAGGAGAAAATCAGTTTATTTCACATATATATATATATATATTTGGTTTTGATACTGATTATTACACACTATTTTACTAACTCTCCTACCCGCTTCCTTGGTTGAGGATAACAGTTTCAAATTATCATGAGTTTATCATAATGTTTATCACGAAACAAGAGCAGGTAAACTATTTTCAGATGCTGGTGGGTACGACCCTTCGGGATGGTGGAAGACCTTTTTTCTCACTTGTGCATTGGTGGGGGAGATCATTATTAACAAAATGCTATTTTTTTTTCTTATCATACGTACAGGAAGTGTGTCACATAATATGTCTTAATTTATAAAACATTTTCAAACTTGGTTTTTCCCAATATATTTTCCTATTTTGTACGCCCTCCCAAAATATTTCTATCAGTGATTAACAATATTGGTTGCCACCGTCAAACCTCGCCTACCAAGGATTGAAAGGCGATCTTCTGTCCTCAGCCCCTGTTCCTACCCTTGAGCATCCATCACCTTTCAAAGATTGAATGGCGATCCCCATAAGGCATTGACCTACTCTGAAATACAATGTATTAAAAAAAAGGCAATGAAAAAGTTTCCATGTGTGTTGGGAATATTTTTACTTAGGCCCTTGTAGATCGGCAGACTTGGAAGAGGTTACATTAGACCAGCACGTCAGAGGATTATACCATCACTATGTTTGGACAGTAGGGACGACCAAATCACGACGGGTCAACACACCTGTGCCCTCCAGGTTGGGACACTTATTACAAGGCAAGTACCAAGATTTGGGGGATATTTTAAGTATTTATAGATATCGTTTCGATATCAGACATTTTAAAAAGGTTTACTGAAAAATTATTCCTCTATTAAAAGTTCTGCAGTAAGCAATTCATTCTTGTGAAGGTGTATTTTTAAAATTAAATCCAGTACGCACCCAAACCAATCCTAAACTATCAATTTAGACTTTATCAAATAGGAACCAAACCAATTTGATAGTAAACATTTTTGACACTACCAGTAATATAATCAGGAATGCGTTAGTTATTTTGAGTCTGACCTCCGCAGTCTTACCTTTACAGACTAAGCTATGAATTTCTCCTAACTATTATATGGCAGAAGGGGTGGGGGAGGGGTGTTTAGGGATTCAATATCCTTTTAAGTATATTTTTAGTAATGTATGCTTATATACTTCCTCAATGCCTAGACTATTAGTTTATTGTATTTTTTATTGAATTAATTGCACCATGAGGTTTAATTATGTTTGAAAAAGTTTAAACTACTTCAGGACTTCTCTACGGGATGACTAGGTAGAGAGAGCACCTCTAAGAAATATATTTCACCGTGCGGCCCCAGGGCACTAGGTAAACGAAGTCTACAACCCCGCACAAACGTTAAGTTAGATTTGGAATAACATATCAAATCATAAGTTTTGTCGAGATTAATTCATTTTTAAAATGTGTGCAAGACACGCAAACACAGAAAAACTCACTAATATAAGTAGTGATTTATATTTTTAAATAGCAAAAAGCATTAAAACTGTTTTTAAGAAACTACTATTAACATTACTATTACTAAGAAACCAAACTTATTCGAAATATTAAATTCCATTTTAAAAATGCAAACATATCTCCGAATCATTATAATTTTTATCTAGGTATACACATTTATTAATTTACAATTTATGCATTAAAACCTTTTTAGTAAACTTGATTAAGGCTATGTTTTTTGTTTAAATAAACAATGAATAATTTCAATTCAACGGTGAAGTGAACTTTTGTCGTGATTCTGAAAAATATATATTTTTTTGTTTTATAAAATCATCATAGAGAGAGAACTACAAGCAGGTTTCAGTTCTATCCGACATGAAAAGGAAGATTTGCTACTTTCTCATTCATCGGTGCGCAGTCTTTAATTAAATTATATTTATATTTATGAGAAATAATGTTATTTAGTTCATTCGCTCCCCAGGCAGTATATTTTCCAAGCTTCACTTAGATTAGAAACATTCTGGAGCCGGCTCAGTGAAATCCATCTACTAAATTTAGGTTGCTAGCCCCCCATATTAAAAACAGAAGCCGAATGCGAAAACCCCATACTAAATTCTACCATACCGAATAATTCACTAAGAGTGCGACACTTTGACCAAAATAAAATCCTCTTCTCCACCACGCCATCCCCTCCTCTTTTTTATATAAAAAAACAATTTCTACACCCTTACAAAATACGTAAAATACTAAAAACATCCCCCACCATCATCACTACAATTCCCACCGTAACCAACCCATCCACAAAAGTCAACGAACATTCCACATTCCATCTCTCCCCCTCCTTTTCAACACCTGTCTCATCCTGTATTTAAAAAAACAACCAGTGCCATTCATTCGAACATGCGCGATTCCTGAACTCTGGTGTACATTTTCATTCGTTTTCATTTGTCTGTGGCAAAGCGAATGGGTTGGGATAGTGGAAAGGGTCGAGAAGGGTGAGTTTGTGTCCCTTCACTTCATTACGAGAGGGTGCGTACAACCTCCTTTATTGTTTCCCTCTGAATATTAATACTCCTTCGATGGGTTACGGATGTGCCTCATTCTTTATAATACAGAGTTGAGTGTTTGCCTCTACATGCAGTTTTGGAATCTAGCAAACTTAATCTCTTCTAATCTCATTGGTAATTTCAATCGGGGGGGGGG
>CABFWB010004746.1:37849-54462 GCA_902151455.1 Timema bartmani | reverse complement strand
GGGGCGTTTTACATAATAATTTTCATAGTTACAACATTATATATTTCAATTACTGTAATATTTGGAAATTTGATTTGATGTAGGGGGATAAAAAGATAGAGAGTCAGCGTTGCTCCTTAAAAGTAGGGTTCCGGGGGTTTCTCACCCGGGAAAAATTTTGATTTCATAGGAGGCAAATGGTAATCTCTAAGCTAATTTGTACCAAAATCGGATCCTCGGCCTACCCTCTGTCACTGTGTACGCCACTGGTTAACAGGTCTATGTTTACATATTCTTCTTCACACCCATTATTTGCAGTTGGTGGTTTTGGGGGCATATAATAATATCTCTACTGCCCCTTCCCCTCTTCCTGATACAATAGTATTTACATAATTGCTCTAAAATAATAATTTCAATTAATGTGCCCACTTCAAAACTCTATGTACAAAGAGTAAATACTTAAACCATTTATAGAAAATATTACGGTATCACAGGTCCAGGTTTCATTTAAGTGCAAATTTACAGTAAAATTAAAAATCAACAGAAAGAAGCATTCCTTTGAAAAGCCCTAATTACTGCACAAATTTAATCTCTTTTATACTAAATATAACTAAACAAAATATAATTGATTAATTGATGGAACATAATACTAATAATATTTTTGTATTATCCTTAATTTTCTGAGGGAGGACATTCAGCTGGGGGGGGGTCCCCAGTGCGCCCCTGTCTATGACAACCAACTAGTAATATTGAACTCTTCATACACTTAATTGAACAAGAAATACAATGCACCACAAATTAAACAGTTTCCTCCTATAAAATCAGTTGTTCTTCATGGGTGCGAAACGTAGTCTCTTACCTTCCATGATGGGAAAAAAATTTATTGGGGAGTGATGGAGGTTACATAATGATGAGTTACATACCCTGTATTCATCACAAGACATTGTTAGGATAATCAAGTCCCGTAGATTACGGTGGGAAGGACATGCACTGTGAATGGGAGACTCTAGAACTATGTTCAGGGTACTGACTGGCAAACTCAATGGGAAGAAAGCATTTAGAATACCTAGATGCAGATGGGAAGATAACATTAGAATGAACCTGAAAGAGATAAGGTGTAATGAGGTGGACTGGATAGAGCTAGCTCAAGATATGGATAGGTGGCGTACTTTTGTAAGTGTGGCAATGAATTTTCGAGTTTTTAATGCCATAGATTAAGTGAATTCTCTAATGAATGAAATGGTGTGTCGTTACCGAGCCGACTATTAACAACTGTGTATTTACGGTGAAATAAAAACAAAGTTTAAATATAAATAAACATTTTTTTACAATATAACAGGGAATATAAATAAATATTCCTTTGATAGTGAATATTTGTAATCAAAGTTCTTTAAATTGTTAAAAATAAAAGTCTTAGTGATGTTATTAAAGTTTTTAAAGGTGGTTCTAAAAGTGAAGTGTAAGTAATTATCATTATGCTAGCTAATTTATCTGACTACCTTCAATTGTAAATTATGTAAGCTTAGGCTTAAGATTGGATCCCTTCTGAAGTAGTTTTAAAAAATTACCAAAACTAGTTTTATTCTTGAACATAGATGTAATCAAGTTACATCCCAACTTTGGTTGAAAAGTCTTTCCAAACTTACACACTTGGTGAAAATCGGCGAAATGGCGATAATGTTTTAGAAATTTTACTCTTACTACTACCAGTAAATGTTTATTGTTGTCAGGGCAGGCTACCTGGTGGATAGATACCAAATTATGTTAAGGTTCTTCCAACCTATTCTTCCTTTATATTTTATGAATTATTGAAGCTGATATAAGTGGTTAAATACCGTAAATATAGCACTTTGTGAAATCTTTGTATTTCAAACGCACCGCTAAAATCAAACATTTTATCAGGGTTCCCAATTGAATTTTAGGACTGTCTTCCCCAAATGTTAGCCTAATCAGAACATGGTAATAGATACCACCATAATTAAAACAAAACTATTAATCTAGAGCTATAAATTTCGAAAGGTTCGTTAGTACATCTTAAAATAAAAATACCTTTTACACATTAATTGATAACGAGAATATCGTCAATAAACAAAATATAATTAATGACAGCAAACTGACAGACAACGTTCATAGCACTAAACAGGATTCCATTCACATCTTCCCTCCTTTATGCATGGTGGATATTCGAGCATCGAAACGAAAGTCATTCCAACTGTACACGAGACTTCCCGAACCCACAGTCATACCAGATGATTGAATATTTAAGTTTATATTATTATTAAACACCTAAACATAAAACATCTAAACCCTGAGTTTACCACTTATGTTTGTTATATCACTTGGACAAAACCATTTTACTTTGATCTTATCTGTGTTAGAATATTTTTATTAAAAAATAATTGATTTTAGCTAGAACCCCAATTTTAAATATAATATGTAGGCATACTGTATGCTCATTAATATTATGTATTTATAATCACTTCCACGGTAATATATCCTCTGATGACACATAACATATGTACTAACATATACATATAGAGTGTAAATATATATTAATAACATTGCAAAATACTAAATAAACCAGCCAATATACCACCTTTATTTAGTTAGTTAAACAAATAGAATACATTATTGGATGTATTTATAGATTATAATGTTTATCAAATATGGATTTTTTATTCAAAGACTGATAGACTTTGGTGTGTTCGGTATTTCACTAGTCTGGCCCAGCGAGGCTCAATTATGAACTTTGAGCACTTATAGGTGGAGGACTAGGAGTCAGGAGTATGACAAAAGAGAGTTTCGAGCTGTGAGGCAGTGTCTTTTATCCAGAGTAAGGTTGATTGATGTATCATTTATTTGTAATCAAGAGTATTAGTGATAAATTTTAAACTAAATGATTATATCTAACAAATGCCTCACAAACTAACTTTACTTCGCATCTTACTATCTATCGATTTTAACCCATTTAATTGAATTAATGGGGTAAGAATGATAAAAGTATAATTGAGAGTAAATGTATCCTCATTTAGGTGTAGATAGTGTGGTAAAAAATTGAGGGAAAAACACTCTCAGTACACCCAAATGGAATTAAAAATCCGATCTCCCCCTCACTTGCAAACCAAACCAGATGAGCATGACATTTAGTCCGCATGACCACCAAGGCAGGTCAAACTACCTTAATTTTAAAACAACCCCACCCAGTGCCAGGGCCCTCAATTCATCAGTTTATCTCTGTGAGAGAGTGAGACAGTTTCTCTAATATATACATTTTAGGCCGTGCTTGGGGTTGAACTTGAAATTCTAAGCTCAGTAACCATATGCGCCACTGACTGGCCTAGGCTGTTGGCCAATAGAATTTATTTAATATTCCCATTCCTCACCCAGCTCATTTAAACTATATAATTCTACTGGGGATTCACATTGCCAGCTCTAAACCATTCAAAACATTTCATCGTCATATGATCAGAGCGGATAAAAATAGTTTCCGCTTTGTCCACTCTGCACCACGCTGAAATGCTTCTATGAGTCAATTAGTGAGAATAGAATGTTATTCACATTATATAGCAATATCTATAGCTATGTAAAGGTGTGTATATGATTGAACTACATCCTCATGAACCCTTCATTTACCCTATAGGTAACAAGCATACCTCACAGGTTTCCACTATTACCTAGCTTGTAATTTAGGGCCATAGTGCAATCCATCAAGCTTAGACTGATACCTTTTAGGGTCAATAGAATTTACGTATTTAACAAGTAGTAAAATACAGCGTTTATATTTGACTTTGTTTACAATGCACATTTCACATACTACTTGGGGTACAAGGTATTCTTGATATAGCGCTCTTTATTTGCCTGTAAATCTTGTACTCTTTAGCTCTTTAACCTAATATTTATTTTTAACCCGTGGTTCCGTCTGCGGACCACCTGGCTTATTACCACGGACCACAGTTTGACAACCACTGCCTTAAAGCTCTACGGGGTGGTCTACGTCCCATTTAGAAGCTGGTAAGGGATCTTAGGTGAGAAAGATAAGCTCTAGGTAAAGTAAGCTGTGTGGTTTGGATTAGTTTATAGACTGTATAAATACTGACTATTTGTATGACTGTTTTATTGACCGAGTGATGCGAGGTTCTGTTTCAACTTGAGAATTTGAAATTTCGTCCGTCTATTTGTACGGTTCTTTGCCACGCGATATCTGTCAAATGTGTGTGGACCAATTTGGACAAACATTGTTAGGGATATTCTTTGAACCTAGGACAAAAGATGTTTCAATCTGATTTTACGTACCAATCTGGCTGTCGCTTGGAAGGTTTTTTGTTTGATAACTTATTTCAAGTGTTTTGAATTTCAAAGCAATCGATCAAGTATCCAGGGAATTTTTAATTATTATTGTTTACATATATTGCGAGACTGACGTTTTAAACAGCATGAACAGTGGTTGTTCTTTTACTATTGAATATAGTATTAAAATTAATTAGTTTTATCTCTATCTTGATCCTCTAAGAAAATTAACTTCAAATTCAAGGAGACATTTTATGATATATTTCCACTTGAAATCCAACAATATGAACATGGAAAGAGTAGGGTCTACCGTTCAAAAAACTACTGTAGTCAAAATGTTTCGTTTCTTCATTACTATTTATTCGTTTATTTATTCAATAATTTTCGTGTGTTAGTAATTATGTCTTGTAAAATAATTTATCTGTCTTTTGTTTGTTCAGTAATTATGATCTTGATTATTCCGTCCGTGTTTAATTTTTTTAAATTAAATAATGTACCTCAATATCCGAGTAAGAACTCACGATGTATTACAATATACCGTTTTTATATATTATGTCTGCTAAAAGTAACGTTGGAATGTAAAGCTTTGCCCCCAAGTGCAGGATTCATTTAGTGTCCTTTTCTAAAAACTTACACACACACATATATATATTTTATTATATACACTAATTTCTTAAATGATAGTTAAAGAAGGTTCTCTCTGGTTTCTACTAACTGAAGTTTTTTTCATGTGTGTCGTAGACTTTCCGCTAATTTCTTAGTCGCAATATTTGTGACTTACGTTAAAAGAAGAGATGGTGCAGTTTTATTACTGAAATCAATGTTTTTTCCTCAATTTAATAAAGCTCAACATAATACAAAAAACAGAATTAAATGTGAAACATTTTATAGTAATTATCTTGTGCACTGGTTGTAAAAACAAATAAGAATTTTTCACGTACCTGGAAAACCGGGTTACCTGTGAAAAACACGGGGATAATATTTTTGCCTATAATAAACAAGGAAAACAAAGAACATTTTGCAAAAAAACTAATAAAAATACTGGAGTATCTGTTAATCAGGGGTGGCCCAAGGTAAGTTTCGTGCCCGGATGGGGATTGATTTGTGGCGACCCCCTATACAACCGGTGGATAATATAATCCATCCGCCATAGGAGTGGTGTTAACTGAAAAAAACAATCCCCAAACCTAACATCTTAAAACCCAGCGTAGCCTGGGCGTGATTGGAAAGTAATCTGGAAGAGAAACTCCACAAATGTTAACTATACGCTAAACGTTTCAAATAGAGATTATACAAAAACGGTTAGGACTACAAACAAAACCATAAAAACCTATTTTGTAGACAATTATCTTCTATTTTTTTACTATAAGTTTAACAAACACTTTGACAATATGAACGGTTTACTTTATAATTGTAAAAAAAAAGTTTTAGGGTACCATTTTGTCAAGATGGCAAATGTAAAATAACCTTTTGAAAGTGGCACTAAATTGTAATTTACTACCACAAAATTATACTAATATGTAAAATTGCATGTTAGTATAAAAAAGTGAACGATTGCTATGTTTAGCAACTCCACTAAATTACGCCTAGGCTATGTTAGGTTTGGGGATTATTTTCATATCACGTTCAGGCTACGTTAGGTTAGGTTTAGTTCTGTTTGGCGCCCCCTTGAGCTGGAGCCCCGGGCATGGCCCTTAAGCCACCCCTGCTGTTAATTTAAATCATTTAACTGGAAGTCTTAAATCATAGGCCCTTTTAGAGAATAAAAAGCTCGCTAAAGAACTAGGCACGCTATTCTCTTCTGAAACTATCGGTTGTGTAGTGACTGTATATGAAGGGTACAGGGGGAAAACGGGTTAAGTCACATTACATACATTTACCCAATTTTTACATTCTACCTAATTTGAAAAGTTTTTTTTATAACTATAGGTCCCTCATTTCCTGGAACCCCATTTTGAAATTTCCCACTTATAGAATTTAATGGTTATACAGGGCAATCCCACTACCTTCCTGCCAAACAAAATTTCAAGTTTCCAGACCCAGGGTTTAAGGGAAACAGTGATGAGTGAGTTAAGTGAGTCCTATAACTTTCTGCTCTTCTCTACCCTCTTAGCGGAAGGAATTTTAAAAACCTCTTATAAAGATCTCACCAAATTCTAGAAGGGAACCTTTATTTAAATTTCAAGGCTCTATGTTCATTGGCTCAAAAGATTTGTAAATAAACTTAAAGAAAATTCACCCCCCTTTAATATACCCACTCAGAGGTTAAATTTCGCAAAACCCAATTTTATTTCTTGTCTAGGGTCCAAAAGGAACCTTCACGCAATGTTTCAAGTTTCCAGCCCCAGGTATTTGGGAAAATACGGTAATGAGTGAGTGAGTGAGTGGGTTTTTCCTTTAATGTGTACAGATATGCATACATTAGAATATAAAGAATGTTTTGGAGGTGACAATTTTGATAATTCAGGCCTTAATAGCAATGTTACTACTTTTGGAAGTTAAAGCAAATAATTAACATAATCTCTTCTTACTATATATTCGTAGAATGTTTTATAAAATGTCTGACTTATTGAGCTAGGGAGCAATTTGTCAGATTGTGTCATGAGCTACCCAGATTAAGGATTTGCACTATCGCTTATTGGATACTAGCAATCCCGCACGGCGCTGCCCGTGACCCACTGTGGTATAAGAATTATATAAGCCCCCTTCCCCCCTGCGCTGACCGTGACTCACTGTGGTATAAGAATTATATAAGGCCCCCCTTCCCATGGTGCCCGATTTCATTTTGAAACGTTATCTCTGAAACGTAATTCTAAACCAGATTTAAAAATATTTTCTTCAAAACTTTATTAAAAATAACCCAATTAAAAATCTAATTAACAATTTAAAAATCCGGCTTCCGTGCATCTATTTAAAAAATTTCAGATCTCTGCGTCCCGTAGATTTGGCTGGGAATCGCACACAAACAAACAAACAAACAAACAAACAAACAAAAACACACACACAGACAAACACTTCCTTTTATTATTGTATAGATTATTGTGACAAGTACACCATACATCACACCTTTGAACAATCATTGGTAAGTTCTGTGGCTTGGATTAGTTATCGTATGGGAATTAATTCAAAATTATTATTATTATTATTACTATTATTATTATTATTGTTATTGTTATTGTTATTATTATTAATATTATTATTATTATTATTATTATTATTATTATTATTATTATTATTATTATTATTATTATTAGCACCGCGTCTTACTACCCGTTCGAGTTATACACACTTACGCTAATGTATAATGGTAGAAAGAATGTGATATGAAATGGAGGACCTACAGTTTAACATGGGATCTGAACCACGGTGAAGGCCTGGTATTCCACACATTCACAAGTTGTGATTAATACACGTATTGTCAGAGGTGAAGGAAGGGTTTGTCAATCAGATAAATCTCTGCCAAGACCGAGGATTGAGCCCCGGACTCACAGCAAAGAAGTCTGACGCCCTACCCCTAGACCGCCAGGTCTCCAAAATAGCTAGTAAATTTTGTACTTGAATGACCTTTTTAATACCAGAAAATACAAGGTATACTAATTTTTTTTAAACATATCGTTTCACTCCCATTCGATTGCATTAATCAAAATGTTCACCTGTAAGCCTATTTCATTGTTTTCATCCACCTTCAGCTGAAAATGATGAATCACACAGATTAGTAGACTAGAACAATGCCTTCACTCCAAATGCAATACGGATCAGAGCTTGATAATTTTCCTTAAAGAGGTCATGTATCCTCCTATACTTTGGAAAGTAAATACTTTTTTTTATTGAACTACTGAAAATATCGCCGTGTGTTACTCGTAGATTACTATCTACCGTTTGAAGACCCTGCTCTATGGTATACAATGATGAGTGAGCTGGGAATTTAGCATATTAAATATATGTATAATCGTGAGTATACTCCATTCACGGTAGGAATTACTCTCTGAAAGGTCTTTTTTCCTGCCAATATCCTACTATATAATAGATTTCTGGTAGGGAAAAAGGCCTTTCAGAAAACAATTCCTACGCTGAACAGACTTTATATCAATCCCGATGATTTTTCGTACGTTCCAACGAGCTAGAAAGCTGAAATTGGGAACCATAGTAGAGGATTCACACAACAGGTGGACAAAATCTTAAAAAATAAATAAATCATTGTTGACTCAAAGAAGAGGAAATAGTATCATTCTATATTCCGTTCATACGTTTGTAGCCGTATTTACGTCTAGAATATTGGTCTCCCACGTGTCATGATAAGGTTGCGCATTGATTAGAACGTTTTGACCTCTGAATCGGCGTACAGTCTCACCTACATAAACCTATTAGATAAAAATGGACGACTGAAAGAAATTATAATATTCTTAAAATAAGTGTTTAAATCAATCATTATAGTTATTTGACTAACAAAGCCTAACCTTCTATGCACGTACAGATTTAAGGTTAGTTTAAGCTAGGATGGTTAGTATTTTTGTAATCAACATTTATGGTGCGTGGATCGTGTAGAATGCAAATAAATATATACAGTGAATTTAGTTCACCTCCAATGTCTCCACTTTTACTAAATATTAATAACTGACAGAAAAACTCTTTTTTTCCATCATCCATGTGTGATCAAGGTCCCTTCACTCTACATAACTGCCATGTCACCGATTGAGCTACTAATGGCACCAATTTTCCTCTCACTCTCGTTAACAGTCTTAAGGTGCGGCAGATGGGAGCGCGAGTAATTCTACCATTTTTATAGCATTACATTTTTATGGCCAAAATAAATCAAAAATTTCTCCAGTAGCAACATAGAGTTTAGTTTTCTGCACATGCTAATATCAACAAATCTTGAATAACTGTCAAGGGTGTCCTGGAATTTTGTCAACACTTTTTCTCTTTATTTAAATAGTTTTGACAACATTCCAAGACACCCTTGACAGCTCTTCAAGATGTGTTGATATTAGCATGTGCAGAAAACTAAATTATATGTTGCTACTGGAAAAATATTTTATTTATTTTGGCCAAAAATTTCAATTATATAAAAAACTGTAAAAATACTTTCGTTCTCCTCGGCCGCACCTTAAAACTTATAATACATTAATTTTCACATTAGCTGTCAATATCTCGAATATTTAACCTCCTTCCAAGAACATAAAAACGTAAATATTTTGATGGTTTGAAACATTTTTCACTATGATAATGGCGGAGTCTGTCGTCATGTCAATTCTTCCGTGTCTCCTCTGGCTCTGATGACGTCATACTTTTAGCTAGGTTTGGATGTGGGAAGTGAAGGGGGAGGCGGCAGCACACCACTCTCGACTGAGCCATCGAGATCAGTTCAGTCGACCCTCGTCTGGTCAGTGGTACGGTTGTTTATACAGTAGTTTGTGCGCGGCATTCGTGCGGTACAGGTCGTGAGTTCTTGACGTGTGCAAAGGATCCGAATAGTTGTTAAAGCTTTTATTACGATTGACGTGATACGTTATATTTGCATACAAAGTTATTTCAATCTAGGAAATAAACTCTTTTATTTTCCCTCGCTTCGTGAGAAAATAATAAATAATTTACCATTTTTAGTTATTTAAAACTCTTTCATAGTGGAGATTTAGTTTTAATCTTTCTGTCATTCAAATAAATAGAAAATTTTATTATGAAATATTACAAGTAGTCAACGATATAATAAATTTAAGGTAGATAGTAAAACTAATAATCTTATTTGGAAATGGTGTTATTTTTACCTTAAATTTTTTCCAAAAAATAAAATAGGTTTGAATATAAATAATAAATTGTTTACTCAACATCTCATGCACTTCAAGTATACATTCTATTTTTGAGATTATGGCGAAGCTAAAAAATTAACCAAACAAAATAAGCTACGTATTAGTAATGAATTTAGTGGCACTATCAATTTAGTTTTTAAGCAAATTTGCGTTATTTATTAATGAATCAACATATTATTAAATTTAAAAATATAAAATAACTCACTTGTGCTAATTCCACCAAGTAATATCTTGGAAAACTGGACTGATATATTCTATTTGGTACGTATAGTAGTAAAAGGTCTTTTAACTGTTGGATTAATTTTTTAATTAAAGATGCTTACATAAAACTGGAGATTACTTGTATGATAATAGATTGATACTCACTTTGACGGCCGCATGATCTAAGGTGCTACTCTTGCAATAGATTGGACTGTGGATGATTGGGAGATCTTGGTTCGATCCCGGTCTGGTGTTGTGAGGGTGGTTTTCCAATTTGAGTTCCCAATCTCACTCTCCCTCTCCACGTAAATGCGAGTACACCTCCTCTAAATTTAACCTTCCTTATCCCTAGCGTAATTAATTACATAAGCGTATGCTAACGGGTAGTAAGACGTGGCTCTGAAAAAATAGATTCATTATTCTGGTCTGGTAAAACCATTTAAAGTTTATTACTACGATAAATGACTAAGGGGGTGTTCAAGAATTACTTAAGCGCATTTTTGGCAATTTTTAGCCCCTCCCTCCTCCCCTTGTAAGCAAAAATAAGCAAATAGCTGACCCCCACCCCCTCTTGCTTACGTAAGATTTGTTGACTTTTTTTAAAATTTGTTCACAGGAATAACCATTCTTTTTTTCATACAATTTTGATTTTAGCTTGAACAGGTACAGGTTGAACGCGATGATAAAAGAAATCACGCTTTTAAAAATTGATGGTAATTATTAACATAGAGGTGTAGATTAATATTGCAAAATAATTGACAACTAACACTGGTATTCAATGAATTTAATATAATTTAACAGGTAAAATCAAAACAAGTTATAACATTATCAAACTTAAAAATTTTAATTTACTTTTAATTGACGTTATAAGAAAAGTATTATTACTGAATACATGAATATTATATTTTTAAAAACCACCCTAAGTTCCACTTAATACGATGACCAGGGTCCTTGAATCCACGTCTCAACACTTTCAATTATTATGTTTCTATTTGGAGGGAGGGGGACTAGGTCACTTAAGCTTTGGCTTTTTTATATAGGCTTCTCCACTTTTTATCATTTAGCCACTAAGCATCTTCATTTCTGCCCGGAGCTTCCCGAAGTCCAAACGACTTTCACTGCACCCTCCCTCAATTTTGTCCATCATTCTCTGTCTTACGTAAGCATTGTTCTGACCCCCCACCCCCTTGCGTAATACTTGAACGCCCCCTAATCAGTATACTCAACAAAGCGTCTCATTATTAATATGCAGTAGACTATCATTCAGTGATATTATCTTACTTATTTTATGTATTAATGTTCCATTGTTTGAAAGTTTGATTTTGTTTGTTTATTTTTACATTAAAAAATAATATTCATAGCTTTTTTTAACAATATCTATTTTAATTGAGGCATTACAACCAAAAACTCAATTACGAAACAAACTAATTTAATATAATATGAGCTAACTTTTCATGCAACACTTTGTGTAGTAAAAAAGTAATTTAAACTTATAATCATAATGTCTTCATAAGCTGTGACCCTATGTTCATTATTTTACTTTATATTATAATCCAACCACACCCAGACAAAGTCACCAGTCTTGTCTGGCTTGCTGATAACAGGGATGTCGGGGATTGAGTTCCAATCAGGTGTACTGGCGTGTCTTTTTAAACTAAACTATCACCTACTCTCCCTCCACGTGAATTTGAGTACACTTCCTCTAAATCTTACCTCTCTCATTCTTATCCCATCATTGTAAATATGCGGAAGTCCTTGATAGAAATAACATCGTAGAGCACAAATAAATATACCAAACAGTATTGTACTAGATGTTCTGTGAACAATAGACCTCGCTCCCTCCATTAAAAAAATGAATACATTATAAGAACTTTTACACGTCCATGTTATTACAGTCTTAATATTTATATTTGGAAATAAAAGGTTGAAATTTCTCCAATAATTTAAACTTGGATTTGAAGGTGATATTTTTCCTTTGTATCAAGTTAGGCAATAAACACATTGGTACTATATTCAATAGTACATTATAATCGTTGTTCACCTGGTTTAAGACATCAATTTAACAATATATGTCAACATTTGAAAAAATTCGCCTTATGTAATAGATTATTGCCTAGAATTTTAAATTTAATAACTTGAAATGAGCTTTTAAGCGAATAACCTTTTGAGTGGCTGCCGTATTGAAACGGTTAACTAAATTGGGAAACCATGTACCCCTCGTATACCCTGTAAGGTAGCAACAAGTTTACATTGCATAATTTCACTATGTCGTAGCTTATAAGATAGGGTCATAGTGTACTCCATCAAGGTAAGACTGCCACCTTTCAAGGTAAATTAGGCGTAAATATATAATTTTGAACCAGGCTCAAAGGAGGTCAATGCCAAATTTAGTTAAAATTAGTCTACGTACTTGATAATTATCGCGTGTCAAAAATACGGAGACAGGAAGAAGATATAATAATGATCAAACCGAAACAAGACCTAGTTACGTTCGGTAAATTATAAATTCTATTTAGTGTGTTTGGTGCGATAATCTTGAGCGTTTCATTCTACTATTTATTTTTTAATCGAATCTCATATTCAATTTACCACGTATAAAAGTGTAATTTATTTAGCCTATTTTAAGGTATAATTACTACCCATACATGTAGCCAAAAGATATCATTAATAAGTCTAGGCGATTATTTTACTAAATGAAAATATACGAGAAAAATTGCAAAGTAGATTAAACTATTGAAAATTAATAGTCCCTCGCCCCCCACTCCTAACCCCTCCCTACAACCCATCCAACCTCCATAGATTACTGTCTCTGTCTAATGACATGAACTTAAGTGGTTTAGTTTCATGACTGGAAGGTATCGAGTACTCATTAATCCATTCTAAAAGCACTTGGCAGCGTTCCGCCCTATGGAGCCGGCTTCATTAGTACGTACTTGGGTACCAGGCTACCAGATCTCTTTTGAAACTTTCAAATCTCTAGCTGGTTGTCTTAAGAGCACGTCTCACTCCACGAATAACCCCTAACTTAGGTAATACAGCTCGAAACAGGTGTCGCGTCGTGTATTCTACTTTAGAAAACAATGGAAATTAGACCAGTGAAAACGTTGTACCATATNACCCGAAGCGGGTGTCGCGGTGGCTATTCTACTTTAAAAAACAAAGGAAATAAAGCCAGTAAAAACGTTTTACCAAATAAAAAAAAAAAAAAAAAAGGGAATGCAGAAATTTGCACTGTATGGTCTAAAATAGAGTCTCTAAGTTTATCTATGGTAGGAGTGTTGGTATGTGACAGCTAGCAGAAGATTTTTATTGCAAAAATTGGTTGAGAGTCACTAATGTAGAAATAGCTATGATTTTCTTAGTAAAACCATATTAACAATGAAAAGTGTTAGAAAGCGCTTCTAATCATATTTACTTAAGGATAAATGTGTAATTTGTATTTTTTGTAACCTACCGAAAGAACATAAAATATTTATAAAACAATTATATGTTTTGTTTCGCTGTTGTGGAAACAAGAGGTTTTAAAGAAAACATGATATAATAAATTTAAAAAATAAAATATTCACACTTGTATTTTGTTATAATTTGGCCACTAAAATAAATAAATGTATTTTTATAACTTACAGAAAGAGTAATATAAAATATTTTTCATTTAAAACGTTTTTATTTTATAAACACATGCACATGAACACGACCAAAGATGGTTTTATGTAACGTCATCAACCGCCTTCATTTTGTCTGGTTCGCCATCTTAATATGTGAAGAGAATGTAGTCTTTTAGAAACTTTCATTTATAATGCAGTTTTAAGTTAACCATAAATTCTGCTTCCACAAAAAAGAAACACCTAATTGGCTATTTTCATAAGTTCAAGTTTCAGCATTGTAAAAATTCTTAAAAACAAATTGTTTGTTGTGAAAGTTTTGACTGCCAAAAGTGACAATAACTCAACAGATGGTCTTGCAATCTTACATGGATGGAGATTATACGATGAATATATTTCTTTATTAGATTTTTTCTTTCATCACGTCTTACTACCCATCCAAGCTACACGCATTTTAATTACATTCTTCTTTCATTTTAGCAACGCGTCTTACTACCCATTCTGTTTATATTATATACTATTTACCCTAGTGGTTAGGGGAAAATGGTGGCTGAATCTAGAGGAATTGTGACCGCATTTGCGTGTAGAGTTATTGGGAAACCATTTATGAAAGACCACCATTAGTACATCAAGCGAGATCAAACCACGATCTCCCCGTCGTCGGAAGGCTAATCTGTTGCGAGAGTAGCGCCTTAGACCATGCTGCCACCGAAGTGGTTTTTAATTACTTTAATGTGGTAGTGATAAGTAAGGTTGAATTTTAATAGGAAATATACCTTCACATGCGCATAGAGGGTGGGGTGGGAGGGAACTGTTTAAGAAAAACATCTTTGTTAGACCAGCTGTGATTCAAAACCCAATTTTCCCCTCATTAGTCTGACATTTAATCTGCGTGCACCTCGATGCAGGTATAGTAGATATTGAACGCGCACTTTCTTTGTTTTACTAATCAACCAGCACACATACCCGTATCGGTGACCACGTGGTATAGGGCGCTAAGAACGTCTGGTATGATTTGATGATGACCTTTTATTCTCGGGTTCAAATTCTGGGTGGGTGTATTAGGGTGTTTTTTATTTAACGAATATGTGACCTTTAAATTATACCTTTTTTATTCCTACCATATTAGATACATTAAAATTCTTAGAACCTAGACGGGTGTAAAAGAAAATTCAGCACATGAATAAAAAATTAACTTAGGGCCTAACTCAAGAATGAACACTACACCAGTGTGAATGGAAACTCGTTAATTTTAGCTGATACTTTTTTTCTGTCGTGCCGAGGACCAAACCCATAACACAGTAGGCAGATGCACTAACAACTCAGCTAATATGTCAAACAGTGCGTGTATACAGTCCTACTTTCTTATGAAGGATCTTTTATAAAATATCAACATTTTCTTTGCGGTCGGCATTGGTAACATTTTACTCTATTATTAGTGTTATTATATTGATATTAATAATACCTATAAAATGTGACTTGACGTGTAAATACGTTAAATTAGATCTGGTAGCTTTTCTAGCTGTCTGATTAGGGCCTTCATATTAAAATTGGGCAGTAAACAACTTTATTTATATTGTATTGATCAAGTGTGTCCCCATACACCTAGAGCGATTTTTATTTGGTAACTTTGAAGTAGAATAAGTAAGTTCACTTTTTGGTCTGTCAACCTGAAATCGACTTAAGTGTCACTTTTACCATTAGTGGCATAAATGTATACTTGGTGAGTGGTCAGGAAGATTTACTACAATATTGGCGATCACAAGGGATGTTTTAAATTGGACTATTTGTTTAGTTCGTCTTAATACCCAATTAACCATATTCTATGTCCAAAAACTGAGTATTTAGTGCTAAGCATGGCTGTATAAGGTTGAGCTAAATCCTGATTTTTATAGGAAGCGGGAAGCCCACTATCGTCCACAAACATTGATTTAAAATACTAATTGACATTTGACATTCTATAAATATCTTTTTTATAGACTATAAAGTTAATCTAAATTTATTAAAAGCTTCCAATAACCTAATGTTTAAGATTTTTACTCTTACTGCAGTTTTAATTGTATATGTCATCAACCAAATATTAGTAAATAAATATTTTAAAGTTCACCTTTAAGATACAACTTGTAAAACTTCCTATTGTAAAGTTAGCTCTGTCAACAACTCAAATACTGCACTTCTTTTCTCATACATTCATATGGTATTAGAAAACAGGACGTTTCTTGGAATGAGCCGAGTAATTGGGGTCCGATAAAATGAGGCAAACATTTTTGCTATCACCTGTAAGATCCTACTTAAGGAATCATCCTAAGAAAAGAGCAGCTTAAATAACTGAACTGTCAGAAGTGGTGTTTGTAGCTTATGTAGATAGGTCTTACTACCCTTCCCCAACCCATTGTCTCAAAACACCTACTTACTCAAAACAATATTTTGAAAAGTTTGAAAGAAAGGGCGTGGTCGGGGGTTCCGGATCCCCCTATAGTTTGTTAGCGAACCCTCCCCCCCTCCCCCCCTAGAAAAATGAGTTTTCCACGCCCTTGAATACTTCCTTATAGGTTACGGTATAATTTATCTTTACATTACTAATTGAACGAAATAAGAATGTAAACATTGGAGCCTTTTTTCATCCACCATTGTGGAAACATCCAGTTTTAAATAACTGGCTTGCTAAGAAAATCAGACTAATTTTGTGATTTATATATATATATATATATATATATATATATATATATATATATAT
>CABFWB010004746.1:16982-37785 GCA_902151455.1 Timema bartmani | reverse complement strand
TATATATATATATATATATATATATATATATATATATATATATATATATATATGTGTGTGTGTGTTGTTGCCTATGGTGTGCACGTTAATACCCTAAATAATATTTTTAAATATGAAGCTGTTTACCGGCTCGATCGTATTGTTTAGTAGTCTATTGATGAACGCACCTTGGTGTTCAAATAGTCTAAGGTAGTGGTTGTCAAACTGTGGTCCGTGGTGGTTGGCCAGTTGGTCCGCAGTCGAGAGCACAGGGAAAGAATACATATATTAAGTGGAATAACTGAAGAGTACAAAATGGACAGGTTAAGAGCGTGCCTCACATTCCCATCAACTGTGTGATACAGCCGGCTCGAAATCGAAAATTTACACCAACACTATTGCAGGTGGATCATTTCTGATTAAACATTAATGGAGATTAAGAGTTAAAAAACATTCTTAATACAGAACATTGTTGAGATATTATATTGTATTTTGATTAAAACTAAATTGAAAAGGCCTTTTTTCTTACCCTTTTAGAATGGCTTCACAGCTAAGCACTGCGCACAAATCTTTATCCTGTATTAATAGGGACATAGTATAGTTAGTAACAAGAAGCTTGGTTGCTTTGTCCCCCATTATCACCACGGAAAATTTCAAGTAATCATTAAAATACGGATGCACTGCACACATTTCTGGCATATATTAGTCTTTTCTTTTCCCTTTAACTCCCATAACACGCGCGAGCCTGGAGCTGAGTTGAGACTACATGTTGCACTCTCCTAAGTGCGTGAGACAAAAATAGATTGTATCAGACGAGTATATCAAGGTGTGTGGGCTGCATATTAATATAATGCTTATCAAGTGGTTCACTATTGGGAAGAGTTTGAGAAAAGCTGGTCTAAGGCGTCACTCTTGTAATAGACTAATTTGCTTATGAAGGGAAGATTGGGGCTCGAATCCCGGTCGAGTGTACTGAGGGTAGAATTCCCTAAATGGTTTTCTACTCTCCCAACAAGTAATAGGAGGTACACTTCTTCTAAATTAAACCTATATTATCTCTAGCCCATTATTATTATTTTTATTAGTACTGATTATTACTACCTGTTCCGGTTTTACGCATATGTACTAATTACGCTAATGAGTTAGGGATGAGGAAGGTTGAAATTTAGAGGACCTATACCCGCATTTGCGTGGAGAGAGATTGGAAAATAATTTTGTAAAAAACACACTCAGTATACCCAACCGGGATTCAAACCCTGATCTCTCTTTCATCGGCAGTAATTATTTCATAAACATACAACTAGAATGGATAGTAAGATGCGATAGTGGAATTAAATTGATAAAAAAGAAGTAAACTCTAGGTTCTATTTTGACTTTTTCAAAAAAAAAGTAATAATAGAAGCTACAGTCCGATTTAAATGGGAGAGAAATGTTTGATGCTCAAGCTATTAAAACAATTTTTAGCTATTTATACATAAAGTCATGTGTAACTTTTCATAGATAGTACCAATACATATTAAATAATAGGGTATACTAGTAATAAAGTAAAATATTAACAATGTTGACCGTATGCCTGTATTTTCTAAAAGTTCTTTCCAACAATAATCCTGTGTTAGAATCTATAAACCTTAGTTTTTTATGTGTACTTAATATTTAATACCAATTCAGCCTGTATGCATAGCCACACCAATAAAGTAGATATGAGAAGGTTATAATTCAGAGGGATTTTACCCGAATTTCCGTGGAGGCAGATTCAGTAAAAGCTTCCTCAGTATATCCGTCCAGGATTCAAACATGTGCCTTTTCGCCACAAGCTAACCAGCCCATAGACTCTATGTTTGCTCGCGTACTCACGGGTGCGGGTGATAGAAGTTCCCCAGTCATCCTGTTGGTTGTGTCTATGATAGGAGGGCCCATTGGCTTTTCACATACAGAATTACATTTCAGAAGCTGATGTTTTTCATTCTTATCTGCTGCACTAATGGATTTTATGTTCTCATAAACAACTTGAGGTAAATAAAGAGCTTAGAAAAGTTGAAGCATATATAAACACTGTTTCTTCGCGAGCATCTGTCAAATATACTTATTACTCCTAGATCGCTCCTGCTCAGCATTTGGTCCTGTACCGGATGCAACCGATATATGTTTCTATGGCATCATTTTAACCCTCTCTACATTTAGTTACGCTGAAAGGTAGCAGCAGTCTTAACCTGACAAACTGTAGTATGACCCTATCTTATAGGCTGCACAATAGACCATAGTGTAACCCGTCAAGGTAGTCTTGCAGTTTATGCCTTATTCAGCGATTCCTTTTTCTTTTCTTCACGAAAATAATATAATCATTTCTCTGCTTTAAAATTAATGTATCTACGAGTTCAATTTAACCACTAATCCTTTTGCTACCACCCCGATATAATAGTTGTTGTTTTCACTCACGTTAAGTTTATGTTAACAAAACAAAATTCCTCCAGAGATCATTGACTTCGAATGGAGCGAATACAACATCTTGCTGAAGGTGTTTTTATATCGTCAAACCTATTGGGAAATAAATGTTTTAAAAATAAAAAAAACACAAATGTTTCAAATTAATGATAAATGTGTTTATTTTGGTCTAGCTAATTATAATGATAACTAATTTTTAAGTTTGTCCACGATAGGTTAGTTATAATAATATTACCAAACTTAATAAAACCTAAACTTAATGGTTAATGATGTATAAATGTTTAAAATTAATGATTTTTGAGAAGCAGCAAATAAGATAGACATGGAATGTACATTGGCCAACATGTACTACCTCTGAACTGATCTAGACTAATAGATCTTTGTGTGTTAGAGCTACGTTCTAAATAAGTTAAAATTAAATATGTTTTGAATAGTAAATGAAAGCTAACAAATATTAGTGCTAAAAATACACCTAAAGATAATAGGAACATTAGAGTGTAATAATTTAAAGTAGTGAACTAAGTACATTATAAATACATTTAAATTAAATATGTGAAGGTTTTAAATAATAAATTAAAATGTTAAAAACACCCCATGACGTCATTTAAAGCAAAACTGTTCAGTGTTGCACTACACGCTGGTCCTGTTGGCTGTAGATTTTATGCTCAGTTGAGAAGCAATAAGTCTATTTATTAACTTATATGTAATCTCTGAACATAAGTGTGTTCTCATTGATATTAAACATAAGTAGGCCTATATTTTCACACATTAAGGGTATTCAGCTCCTAAAGTGTTTTACTAGCCAACTAAATATCTCTATAACCACAAATTGGCCCATATCGGTGAACATGCGGCCTAAATGTCAAGCTCATCTAGTAGGCCTATATTTGATTGGCGATGTAGAGTTCAGGGCTCCAAATACAGCTTGATGTATTGGGAATGTTATTTTCATAATTTTTTCCAACTCTACCTCTACGAAAATGCGGGAACGTGCCTTTTAATTTCCACCTTTCTTATCTCTACTCCAACAGAATGATTAAAATACGTGTGATGTGGAAGGATAGTAAGAACTGGTGTAAAAAACGCAATACATCTTGCTGGTCTCCGGGGCTAAACGGTCAGTCAACGTATTCAACTACATGTCTTGGGTGTTCTTAAATCGAATCCAGGCGGTTATGACGGAAATATTTAGGCTTAATACATGTATACCTTACTGCTCTTCAATTAGCAAATATCTAGGGGCTAGATTTAGGTGTGTAGTATCATGGATACTGACATAGATAAATTTAGTTTTTTTGCACCGTTTCTTATTACATTTTTGGATAATACGCTAGGTCAAGTTAGTGTGTAAGGCTTTTGCAGATAAACTTTCTGTTTTTATGAAAGGCATATTGAATACCCGCATTAAAAAACGTTCTCGTGGCATGTATTGAATTTTCGAGCTTAGAACGTTTTGTTAGTTGCTAACTTCGAAGGCGTTGAAAAGCGTATTCAAATGGAAGATGATGGTTTACTCATTTTATGTCTTAGTTAAAAAAAACACGAATTGAATACTTTAGACTGAAATGGGAGCTGTGTGGATGAAGCGCGAAATGTTTACCTCATTAATTTTTAACGATGGCAGCAGCTGACTCCAATTAAAGATACGAATCATTCGCTTCGATGTCAGCCATTGAAATATTGCCGTAACAGTTATAGGATAAGAGATAATTTAAATACAGCTTAGTCATGTCTTCACACTTATTAATATGTTGTGGTGAGTTATTTGGTTGAGAATACGTCATGATTTATTATTACTGTCCAATTTTCATGAGAAGAATCTTTATCTTGCAACTATAAAAGTTACCCGAACGGGTAGTAAGACGCGGTGCTAATAATAATAAAACTATAAAAGTTACTGTATATATATATTTTCAGCTATTCCAACGTCAAGTCACGTGATCCGCAGCTGTCACTTTTTATACATATTATCAATATCTATAAAATAACATTAAAAGTATAGAAAATTTATTTTGACCGCAATTTTTTTACATACATTTTCTAACAGGTTCTGCCCATGAAAATTTAGCTGTAGCTACCCGTATCAGTGATCACGTGGGCAAAGGCATAACTCTCGTTTTGTCTGGCTTGCCGTTGACGGGAAGAGACTGGAGCTTTAATTCTAGTTGGCTGTACTGAGCTTTTATTACCCTAAATTTTTCCCAACTTTATCTCCACGAAAATGCGAGTACATTTCCTCTACATTCTACCTTTCTCGTCTCTACTTCGTCAGTTTAATCTTAGTCTAGATCTACTCTGCTCGTTTGTATTGTATATTTTTATTTATTTATCAAATAAAATTATAAAAAATTTCAGCATTTTTGTTAGATTCCTTGCTCGATATTCGTCTTTGCCAAAATATGTTGCATCCACTGGCACTCTTCCAATTTACAGTCAACCCCTCTGCGCTTGCACGTGCACATTTCCTCAACCGGGGTCTACCTCATTTGTATTATAATAAAATTTATCACTCGACTGACTCTCTGCCTGTATTGATTTTATACTGTACCGAATACTGGAATTATTAGCTTTTTGTCATCTTGTCATTTGCACCTGCGGTCCAGTAGCTGGCGTGGATTCTGGAGAAAATGGATGAAAGATTAGATGACTGAGAGTAAAATAATAAATATATGATTAATTTATCCAGAAATGGTGCGCATTCACATTTGAAGCCTCATTTCAAAATAATGTTGCCTCGTTATAGTTTAAGCGAATACAAAGTTAGTTTTTATTGTATTATTTCCCGCCGCGTCTTATTACTAGTCCACGCTACGCGCACTATAACTATGCCAAAATATTAGAAACGTGGTAGTTCTAATTTATTACCCTCATTTGCGTGGGAGAAACTGGAAAAGTATTTTTTTTAATACACAATTCACTTTGGGATTCAAATCCCGACCTCCCCATCCCTGTAAAACTAGACTATTGGTGATAAGTTCTGCTATCCACCAATGCGGGTCTATGAAGTAATCTGTAGTAACAGATGATGGTATCATTTGGGGGTAGGCGGTGAGGGATAAGGGATGGAGTTGTGAGGCCATAGGACCAGGGTTCAAATCCCTATCCAGGTGTCGTTTATCTTAAGTAACACAATCACTCCATCATAATGTCATTTGAAAAGACGTGTTTGTTCAGCACGAGGTATTTCAAGGTTTAAGTACAACGTCTTAGTCACTTGTCGAGGCTTTTTCGAGGTGCGTAAATCACCTGCATCTATTCTAAGGTGTTAAGCTGGTGATGGACTGTATTTCCAGTGACGGGAGATGTTGAGGTTCGAATCTCAACCGGGTGTACAGGGCGTGGTTTCCCCATACGTGATTTATTGCCGTTGTTTACTCTATCCCTTCTCCACGCGAGGTTCAATAGGTTAAAGTATTGAAAGAATAAGCGGGTAACCTTTATTCGAATATCATGGTAAAGGTATTTTTATGAACGAAAACGTTGATTTTTTTCTCAATATATATTAATTTTTTTGTACTTATCTAATAACCCTAAATACATCTTTATAAATATATATATATATACATTTTTTGCAGCATGTCTTGCTAGTTGTTTGGGTTGTACGCATATGTGCTATTTTTACTAATCTCTTAGGGATGCGAAAGCTCAAATTTAGAGGAAGTGTACCCGCATATGCGTGGAGCTATATCAAATACCAATTTAGGAAAAAACACATGACCGGGATTTGAACCCCAATTTCTCCGTCATCGGCAGTCCAGTATATTGCTAGAGTAACGCCCTTAGAACATTCTGCTATTGAAGCGGTTATCTCTATACCTTTTATTAAAATCACTAATAGTAATAATAATAATAAAAATGAAATAATCACAATTCACAATAATGTCATATAGGGATTAGTTTTGTGTCTAGCTTATTTCTGAACGAGGCAGCACGAACCTTAAGTCAGACTTTAGTCATACTTTACTGAGGATGGTCTTAAAAACCAAACAAATTTGTGAAGGACATTACTTAAGCCTAAACCGAACAATGTATGCATATGGTTTTGAGATATGACTACCCGTTTTAAGATGGCATCCTCAAAAAAAGTTTTGTTTAATCCTTTGTGATTTGATTTAAAAATTCCAAGCAATCACTAGATCATCCCAGATATAGTTATTTAATTTCGACACCTTTTGCAAGATTGACGTCTTAAATCATGTGAACATCGGCTATTATCTATTATTATAACATAGGCTTACTAACATACTTTATGGCATTAAGAACTCGAAAGTTCATTGCCGCACTTACAAAAGTACGCCACCTATCCTTAACTTAAGCTAGTTCTATCTAGTCCACCTCATTATACCCTATCTCCTTCAGGTCCATTCTAATATTATCCTCCCATCTGCATCTAGGTCTACCCAATGGTCTCTTCCCATTGGGTTTGCCATTCAATACTCTTAACACAGTTCTGGATTCTCCTATTCGCGCTGCATGCTATTCCCACCATAATATAATATAAGATAAGCCCTAATTTAATATACTATAGTATAGGCCCTAATATAAAATAATATAGGCTACAAAAAAGTACTTATTTGTTTTCTGTTCATTTGATCACCAAGAAGATATCCAAGGAGAAATAGCAGAGATTTCAACTGAAAATACAAAAACAAATCCTAAGGATATAAAATTCCGTTACGTGGGAGCGAGGTTTACTATTTACATAACTACTCTTCAGTGTTATTTTAAAGCTACAGCTGAAGATAACATGAGCTAACATATGAATACATGAAAGTAGGCCTAGTAACTTTTATAGTTGTTAGATAACTCTTCCTGCGAGAATTGGACTGTATTTATTTAAGTTAATGTTTCAAAACAAAAATATTAAGTAGAAAGGCATTGGTATTACTAACATAGGTATCAATTAGTTTTATCTTTTTACGCATTCCTATATTATGCTAAATCCACCGATGAAAAATGACAAAGAACATAAAATAAACATTTATTCACCTTTCCCTCTCCAAATGACCATGTTCATCTAACGTGCTGGGCCATTGTTTATTTCAAAGCAAACGACTTCTGGGACTATATTAATCATCTCTCTCCTTCTTCTCACACTCTTAGCAGCAAGGGAGTGCAATCGCAAAGCAAGGACAGTAAAACATTCAAGAAACGAGTAGATTACATTTTAATCCGATAAAAGTTTGAATGCACCCTTAGCGGTAATCCCCCCGTCCATCTACTCTATCCGTCTTATCTTTCTTTCTCCATCCATATTTTATTTCACATTATATAGAGCTTCTTTGGCTTATCCGTCTTATTCTATGACCCTGTCCATTCAGGCACTCACTTCATTCATTCGTTCACTCACTCGTCCTATTTTTGATCATAGGTTATCAATCTTTTACCTCGGACATTGAATAAAGTTGAAACTTAGCTCGTCTCTTTTTATTAACTCTGCAAGACTCAATATAGGTTTAGATATAATCTAATTTAAAATTAAATTTAGATATCGGTAGGGTGATTTATTTTTAGTTAGGAATAGGCTCTTTAAAAGATAAAATAAAAATAACTGGTAGAGCCTACGACAAAATCGAAGATCGCAAAATCTCATATGGTCTATTATAGTTTGTGACAAAAATGTCAAAATCAATCATTATTAAACTACTCAAATTACTATTTTTTAGAACATTGGATTATCATTGATTTTAATTTATCTCGACCACTCGAAGAGAAGAGTATTGTGACAGTAAAAAAAAAATTTGGTCTCGAGATTTTGATAAATGTCGACGTTTCATGACCCCCTGAAACATAAAAATTGAGTTTCTATTATCTGTATCTCCGAGTAGAGCCGAAACAATTTTACCGATTGGGGTAAAACTTGGTATCTAGGGTTTTTATATAATTCTCCCTAGGGATTTTTCTAATTAGATATCAAACCCTAAAGTTAAGGGTGGAAAAAAGAGATGGAATTGATTTTCTCCAAATTTGTTATAATGATTTTAATTAAATTTGGTATATATACATTCTTTAACATTACAAACAAAATGGCAATGGTCATTTCTCGGTGAAAATTACTTTGAGGATACAATGCACAAGTAGAAATTTCTAATTTTGTTGGTCATTTCTCGGTGAAAATTACTTTGAGGATACAATGCACAAGTATAAATTTCTAATTTTGGTCAGATCTCCATAACTATTTGAGATACGAAATAATTTATTATTATAAAGATGTAACTTAGTACTATTATACATAAATACCGTTTGTTTTAAATATATTTTAATAATCAATAGTTTCTGAGCTATAAGAATACATATTTTTTTTATTCAAGTATGAAAATGAAATTATTGCTATGATCTTTGATGGACACAGATGTTCCGCTTTTCTTAATGGTTTTGTAACAGTGATGCTATTTGATTTATGGCTCTTTGGCGGAATGTGATGCTCTTTTTACTTTGTCTCGACCCCGTGGAAAGATAAATATTGTGACTGACAAAAAAATCAAAATCGAAATTTCGATCAATGTCCACGTTACCTTGCCACCTGAAACCGAAAAGTGGTCTTCGCGATGACGTTTTTTGTCTCTTTGCCCGTCTATCTCGGACAATAGCCGAAAACATTTTACTGTTCGGGCTAAAACTTGGTATCTAGGGCATTCATAAGATCCCTTGAGGGCTTTTTGAAATTATATATCTAACCCTAAAACTAAGGATAGTTTACTGAACGGCATAAAGAGATAAAATACATTTTTTCAAAATCTGCGATACAGAGTTTTTTTTATCTAGTCTCTATTTAACACTACAAACAAAATAGCAACTATCATTTCCCCATGAAACTAACTTTAAGGGCACTTTAGAGAAGTGGAAATTTCAAATTTTGTTTATATATCCGCAACCATTTGAGATAATATATAGCTCATTATTGTAAAGTTGTAGTAATTTTTAAATGAAAAATACTTTAATCTGGAATCTATTTTTAAAAATCCAATAGTTTCTAAGCTATAAGCAAACATATACATATTTTTTATGGAGCACTTAGAAATATGAACTTGATGGTTATGCTCTTTGGTGAACAGAGATGCTCCTCTTTATCAATTATTCTGTAACACTGTATATTATTACATTTATGCTATTTGTTGGAGTGTCTATGCAACAATGTGTATTATTCCATTTCACAAATTTTACGAGTTTTCAGTAAATATCTCTAGTTTAAGATAAAAGATAAAGTCTTGCGTTGCATCACACCATTTATTTATAATGTTATCCACACTAAACAGATACCCATTTCGAATGATTTTGAATTTTAAAAAAAATCAGCAAACTACTCTTAATTTAAGGGCTGTTTTAAAAATATAAAGAACTCCTGGAGGTATGACCGTAAAACATCTAAATATCAAGTTTTAATAAATATCATCAAAAAGTTTCTGCTGTAATCCCAGGGACATACAATGAACAGACAGACAGACAGAAGACAAACAAGGGATGGGGACAGAGATAATTGCAAGAACCCACTTTTTTTTTTGTTCTGGGGTACATAGAACGTCAAAATTCACCATTATCTCGAGATAGAAAATGTTCACAATTATAGGCTACCACATTTTCTCTAAAATGGTAAAGTAAAATAGTGTTCTAGGCTAAACCACTTCCTTGGGGTGTTTTATTTCAATAGTAATTTTTAATATTGCGTTGCATCGGTGGGCACGCTGGGAGAGGCATCGACCCTGTCTGTCCTAGTTTTCTGTAGATGGGGAGGTCGGAGCTTGAACCCCAGCTGGATATATTAATAATATTGTTTCTAAATTCGTTCTCACTCTCCCTCCACGCAAATGTTTTTATACCACCTCTGAATCATACCGCCCTCATCCTCTACCCGCTTAGTGTAAATATAAGAAAAATGGGAACAGGGTACATAAAAAAGGGTGAGATAGACACCGTGTGTAATTAATTAGTGGTGTCATTTGTAAAATTTGGATTACCTCTGCGTTAAGCTTACATTAAAAACAATAACATTAAGAATGTGGCAAATTAATGTTTGTATATTTAATAATATAAAAAAGTTGGTTGTGTGTTGAATTATTGGCTACCTGACGTTAGAATATATGCTAAGTTTATTTTGATGTTTACATGAACGTGAAACTTATGGGAAATGTTTTTGTGGTGTCAGATAGGTCTAGGCTATATACAGGATGTTCCTGGGTTAAACGGCTAAACGTTGGGAAGTGGTACTGGATAAAAACTAACTCAAAATGTATTTTGGACATTTGCTCGTTTTAGCTTCCTTTTAGCGCAAACAGCAAAAAAACTTTTTAAAAAAACACGTTTTCCTGTAGAGGTCCTCGACAACGGCTTAATATTGATTTTCCTGGAAGATGGATCGGTCGTGCTGGACCTGTGGCTTGGCCGCTGTATTCACCCGGTCTAACACTATTAAACACTTTTATATGGGGAAATTTCAAACAAAAAGTGCCTGTTAATGAGCTTCAATCATCACGACAAAGGATGACGCAAGCGTTCCAAGAAATAAAAGTCGCACAATGTCGGTTTGCGCGAAAAGAAAGCGAAAAGTAGCAAATCTCCTAAATACACTTTGAGTTAGTTTTTTGATCCACTACCACTACCCAAAATATAGTCGTTTAAACCCGGGAACACCCTTTCTGTTTGGACCACAATCTCTTACAATATTGATTTCAAACTTTTTTTTACTGCGTTTTACTACTTGTCTGAGATATCTGCACATTTAAACTAATAGGAGTGGTATCAGGGAGAAATAATTTAAATAACTTGTACCTATATTTGCTTGGAAAAAGAGCAAAAAACTATTAAGAGCCCTCAATACTGCTTGCTAGGATCCAAATCCCGACCACATTGTCACCGGAAAACCGGACAAGACGAGACTTACACTTTTTTCCACGTTTCCACTTCTGTGGGTAACATGCTTTTAGGAAACGTTTTTAAAATTAAGGTACTTATCGTAGAATATGTATATGTTACCGTGGAAGCTGGAAACGTGACGGTTGCCGGTAATCGACTGTTATTTCAAGGATTCACTGGTTCACACTAGTGGATGCTGGAATTTCACTTTCTCTAACAATCGTTCACTGGTGTATATCCATAATAGAAAGATCCAAAATGGCGAATACCAGTAATCATGCATTTTGGAAATAAAGAAAAAGTGCTCTGCGCATCTATCTGCGCAACATAAACCACATGGCTTAGGAACGGCGTGCTGCTGAAGTTGTGCTGTGTATTGTGTAGTGTGCGTTTGTGTACTGTTGAGAATGAATTGTGTAGTAACCTAATATATCCTTACCAAATCTACCCTAACCTCACCTCACCTAACCTAACCTACCCTAACCTAATCTATCCTAATCTACTCTATCCTCATATACTCTATCCTAACCTAATCTATGATATCCTAATCTAGCCTTACCCAACCTACCCTAACATATCCTAATCTAGCCTTACCCACCTACCCTAACATAATCCATCCTTACCTAATCTATCCTATCCTCACCCAACCTTACCTAACCTACCCTAATCTAAGCTAACCTAACTTAAATAGCCTAACACTATGTTGGCCTATTTTTTTTTCCAAGGGTCTAATGACATTTGTGGTGTAATTATTTGCAACTTCTCTCTAATGGGGCATTTGTTTCTAGGTTACAAATATTGATGTCTAGGTAAATGCGGTGAAATAAAATCTTTGTTATTAGGTTTTCCCAAAATCCACAGGGCATACATACTTCTTTCGTAAATCACCGGTGATGTTAGAAACTAACACTCATTTCCAATATCCACCAATGTAAGCCAGGGAATCACGGAAATCATGGTCAATTACTGGCAATCATCACGTGTCCAGCTTTCACGGTAGCATATACATTAATGACAAATGCTGAAGTATGTATTTACACTACTTGTATGGGTGACGTCAATGAAGTAACTTACACTCATGTTCTCTATAGTATAATCCAGTGGTTCTCAATCTTTTTGTATTCACGGCACACTTTTCATCCCCGTGAGTCCTTGCGGCACACTGAACGTGCAAGTTGGCATCATTATGGGAGACTTGGATATGCGCATACTCAGTTGAACAGAACATAGTTGTGTGTTTGACCTGTATTGGACCATAAATTAAACGTTGTGTAAGAAACCACAAGTATAAGGTTACCATACTAAACGGTGACCTGGCGGTCCAGGGGTAAGGTGTCGGACTTCTATGCAGGGGGTCCGTGGTTCAATCCTTTGTCCCGGCACAGATTTATCTGATTGCCAAACCCTTCCTTCCCCTTTGACAATATGTGTATTAATCACAACTTGTGAACGTGTGGAATGCCAGGCCTCCACCGTGGTTCGGATCCCACGTTAAACTGTAGGTCATCCATTTCATCTCCCAATCATCCTACCATTACACATTAGCGTAAGTGCGTATAACCCGAACGGGTAGTAAGACGCGGTGCTAGATAAAATGTAAAAAATTCTTTCTTTATTTATTTATTTAAAATAATAATAATTGAATGAAACTATTTTAATATTTTATTATCAACAACTTAAAGTCAATAACTTTGTGGCACAAGCTTTGAGAAACATTGGTCTAATCCCAGGGTGGGCAACCCTGTCGCCAATCGCCACAAGTGGCGAATTGGTCATAAAAGTGTGGCGAATTTGATTTTTCCAGCACTCACAGTAAAATAAACCTTTTTCCTGACGGCGTGTGCGGGTTGTAACTTAATATTTCCTGAATATCATTGGAAGCTTTCCTCTTTATGAATGAGTCATTGACAGCAGTGCTAGCCAATACTCCCCTCCATTTCTTTTACCAACATTTTATTTAATCTCGGCTTTCACTTTGAGTTTAGACTAGGGATGGATATTTCTCTACAATTGGATTCATAAATTCAAAATACAGATCTCGAATTATTATTTAGATCAATTTGAAAGCTTAGCTAAGATAGATGTGCGTTAAGTTCAGATATTCACCCAACATTTCTATAGCTTGTCAGACAAAAGGATTGTCAACTTTCGCATTAAATTGTCTTACATTTTCAATTTTCACAAATCTATCATTTGAGCGTTTGATGCAGTTGTAACTTAGTAGTCAAAGCGTACATGTTTTGAATAAACTTGTTCAAACCGTGTGTGTTGTTTTAAATGCTCGAGTGAGCAAAATATCTTTTCAAATCTTCCATGGTGTGGCAAATTTCACTTCTCATTCCCCACACCTGTGGCTACATTGAAAAACATGTTGCCCACCTTTGGTCTAATCCATACAAAAGGAATCTTGAGGTAAATAGGGGTGGTTCTGTTTATTAGTGGCCTGCCTTGGTGGCCACATGATCTAAGGCGTCATTAGCGCACATGATTGGGATGCTGGTTATGGGAAGATCGGGACTTGAATCCCAGCCAGGTGTCCTTATGGCTAGTTTTTCATAAATGGTTTTCCACACTCTCTCTCCAAGCAAGTTTGACGAATATTTCCTCCGAGCGCTATCATCCTCATTCCTGCTCTATAAGTGTAAATTTGTGGATAGCCCGTGTGGGTAGTAAGATGTGACACCAAAAAAAAAGTAAACTATAATACGTAATTAATTTTGCTGTGAGGAATGGTTGCAATATCTTCATGGTTCGAGGTTTAAATAATGCTGATTGTTGAATTAAGATATTATTGTCGATCCCAATAGTACGTCTCATCTCTAAAAATGTTTTATTACTTCACATTATTTCCATTAACTTGAGTGCCAGTATCTTGAACAGAACACTATAATTTAAATCGCTAGGAAAAAGGTTAATCCATCCGACTTAAATGCGAGTGAAGCCACGGCCAAATTCTAAAAGACATTTATATAAATAAATGAACTAATGTTAAAAAAAACTTCTATTCAAAACCTTCTAAAGATTAAAGTTATATATAGGGCTAAAAATATTTTTTTTAGTAGTTATCAATCCGACTGACCACACCACTATGGGATCACGAACTATAGATTGGGAATCATTTCTCTTAAGTAAAATAGCAACCAGTCATATCATTAATTTACCATCTAGTGAAAGAGAACAAGCCCGATTTAACAAGAGTTTTTTTTTGCTTCTCGTCTCGTCGGAAAGCGACCCCGGAATCATGCTAACACACAAGACTGTCTACCGGCGTAGTACAAACACTTAAAAAGCCCATTTCACCGTCGATTGGCCGAGAAATTTGATAAAAAAAATATTACACTCAAACCAGAGAACGAATTGAGCTACGTTATTCGGCCATCCTTCACTTGACAACAGCAAAATGGAGATCAGTTTAAGGTGGGAGAGTAAGAAACGCCAGAAATGGCTGGTATTTTTGCAGTTTTTATAACACTTTTTTCTCTAAATAATAATAATAGTACTTAGCACCACGTCTTACTAACCGTTCGAGTTATACGCTTAAGTACTAATTACACGAATGTGTTAGGAATTCGGAAGGTTCAATATAGAGGGAGTGGGCCTACATTTGCGTGGAAAACCATTTAGGAAACCCCCAGCTCACCCGAGTGAGATTCGAACGACTGAGGCGGGTATTTGTTGCTAAACTATATAAGATATTGCTTCAGTGATAACATAAGAGTTTAATTTTCTTCACAAGTTAATATGAACATTTCTTGAATATCTCTCATGAGCTTAGAGGCATAATATGACAAACTTCTTAAATTAAGAGAAAAACTTGTCATTAAAATCTAGGACACCCTCAGCAGATATTCAACAATTATTATTGTTGAGGTCACTTGTGAATGGGTTTTTTTTAGCACCACGTCTTATTACTGCTTCCGGTTATACGCAGTGAATAAAATTATACTCTATATTTTTATTGAAGCAATATTTGATTTATTTTGACCCAAAAATGTTTTGATATAAAAACTGAAAAAAAAACTGACGTTTTCTCGCGTCTGATACATCCTTTACCCTAATATTTTATTTCAAATAATTATTTTTCCTTTTTGTTGTAATTTTTAAAATATCATGAAACTGTTCCAATGCTCTCAACTCTCTAGATTTTTTAAAATTATAACACAGAAAACCGCACCACCTTGCAACATTTAGTTTGAGCTGTATTACTTACATTAGTTTTTTTAGCACCTCGTCTTACTACCCGTTCAGGCTATACGCCTATGTACTAATTACACTTCTAGGTTAGGGATTAGGAGACTTAATTTAGATGAAATGCACCCGAATTTACGGGGAGGGAAGGTAGATAACCATTTAGGAAAAACTACCATCTGTGCACCCGACTGGGATCGAACCCTGATCTCTCCGTCTTCGGCAGTCTAGTCAAACATGAAATAAGCGCGTTAGACCACGTGGCCACCAAAGTGGATCCCTAACACATTAGCGTGATGAGATTATATGCATATAACCTGAACTGGTAGTAAGACGTGATGCTTGGAAAAACCTAACCCGGGATCACACCATAGTGTGATTTTCTTTAGTCTCCATTGAAAACAACAGAATCGAAACCAGTTTAACACATTAAAAAAAACTAGGACAAAATAGAAAAAAAAATTGTAATATAAAAGACTGTTCATTGATATCGATTTGGTTGTTATTAAGGCAAAACTGCAGAAAACCAAACATTGGTACAGGTCACGGTTTGGGTTTAATCTTGTAGGCCTATCTAGTATCCCGGTTAACCAGCAATAGAAACAAACACATCGACATCGAAAGACGCAGCACAGAAAATCGACTATCTGACTCAGCTACCTGTAGCTTAAATAATTGACACACTACATCTACGCCAAACAAATTAATTTAATGACTGGACTTGTTCCGACCTTGTTCGACCATGAGCCGATGACCTTTTCTTCACAAACAAAACAAAACAGAAAGTAGGTCGTTGCCAGTAACGCAGGTATCTAAGTTAATCTCCGGCTCATTGAATAACATAACATTTGTTAGCTGTGTATCAATTGAACAACACTTTCTTAACCTACCAAAAGAGGTGTGTCGACCACATCGGTGGGCATGCAGACTAGAAGGAAGCTTAATCTACAGTCCAAATTTCATAGGAAGGTCCTTATATAACTGCTAGAAAGTTACTAGATATATTTTCATGTTGTCACACGCAGTGCTGCCAATTTAGCGACTTTGTCGCTAGACCTAGTGACTTTTACGGGTCTGAAACGACTAATTCTCATTTTTAGCGCCTAGCGACTAATTTGGCCGCTGGTGACTTTCCATAATTTTCTGTCGGGTTCATATTTGTCATTTTATATTTTAATGGTGTAGGATTTTGATTTTTGATTTACCGTACTGCAAGAACACATAATGCATTACTTTGGTCTACAGAATAGATCCAAACTATCTGTCATTCACAAATCACAATGATATCGTCCCGGATCCTGGGATCACCTCAGTCCACTAATGTATCTCATATTCAGTTCAGATTAATGTATGCATTTTTGGTTTGGTGACAAATCTGACGACTTATAATTTTTCATCTAACGACAATATAGCGACAATCTAGCGACTTTCTAGTAATAATCTAGCTACAACACTGGTTATACTTCAGGTCCTGTTATATGCAGCTGTCACTTTGTCACTTTTGATTGGTACTATACCTACCTATAAATTAACACGAATATAATATTGTAAAAATTTTATCAATTTTTGCAAAAAAATATTGTTTGTATTTTATAAAAAGCCCTTTTAGTGATGGGAGATTGGAATTTGAATCCCAGCTGAGTGAACTGAGAGTTTTTTTAATTAATTAGTTTACCCCTCTCAATCCATGCAAACGTGAGGTATATTTCTCTAAGATCTACCTTCCTAACTTCTCTCCCACTAGCTTAGTTAAAATGCATTTATATCTTGTAGGTAGTAAGACGCGGCTAAAAAAACTTTTCTTAAACTTTTCTTAAATACATAGATTAAGAAATATGCTTGTTGTCCAAAGAATTTTATAATCCATGCTAAAATATTTGCAGGCAGAGCTTACCGCACGAATATATTTATCTACCCTGGCATAGAAGACCAGGGTTCGATTAAGACAGGTCAAACCAGGACTAATATTTCTCCATAGTGATTACCTTCCTTGCCTTATAATCAACTTATTTGGACGCGCTAGATTACTGGATATTAACAAATCAATTTTTCTAATCTTTGAAAACGTATGTATATGGACGATGTTTTGGAAATCCACCAACAGGAACCTCTAAATAGGATTAAAAGCCACATTGTGATAAAATTAAAGACATCCCCAGAGAGCTTTTTTTTTTTTTTGTAGATTGGAATCGGGCTTAACCAAGCATGCGATCACACGTAGCTATTCCGGCCCCAGAAAACTCCTGGTGCAGTTCCTTTATCTTGCCCTCAACATTATTCTACAGCTTATTATGATCCTTGATTTAGCACATACCTGCTTTAATTTTTTTTAATTAAATATATCTTGAGCTTTAGAACATATACATAGTCTAGTACGTGGATTAGATACGTATTTTGTTGCAATTTTTCAATACGAGATAGAAGTCACACAATCTAAGGTGGAATGAAACTAACCGATATTTATGATTGGCTTGAAATCACTAAAGTACGATTTAAATTAATAGAAGGTTTTTTTTAGCACCGTGTCTTACTACCTGTTTGGGTTATACGCCAATAGAAAGGTAACCACAGTAGTTATTAAAGGTGGGTTGTAAGTAGCCACAAATTAATGTGTGATGGAAATCACCGTCATTAAAGATGAGATTGGATGGCAGTAATCACAGTCTAAAAATAAGAAGGAATTTAACACAGTTTAGGTTAAATGGCAGTTACCGAATTTTATGTGGGATGAGTCACGGTGAGTTAGGCTGAGAGGGAAGCTGCCCGGCTGAGTGCAGTAGAAAGTTCACCCCCCACAATTGGGTTTCGTCCTTAGCATATCTTCCTCTTGTATAGGTAGTTAAATCAAATAATAGTGAGCACTCTATCAATAATGCGTCCTACTGCAAAATTAATTCACAAATAATAACACCAAAATGATCATTCATTATCAAACCCATTCAAAAGTAAAAATATAAAATTGTTACTATTGTTAGAGCTTTTTACTTTTGTCTCTATCCGGGGCTATAACAGAAAAGGTTTGTTGGATATCGTTCATACTTTATGTTTGGATGTTATATGGTCATACCTAAAGGCCAGAGCGTAACTTTTATTCAGCCCAAAAATTAACGGAAATTTACTGATGACTCATTTTTTGACAACGATTTGCTTCAAAATAATTATCTAATGAATCAAACGGTCATGTAATTGATATAATGACTATCAAATAGGAATTGTTTAATTTTTATAGAAAAATATTAATTTTAGTTTAGTTTGCTAATGACTGATTTTTGAAAATGTGAAATTCTTTTAAATATATCAAACAATTTTGATCAAAACTTATATTTAGGAAGTGTTTCATATTATAATAAAATTAATACTATTTTCTCAAGAAATATTATTTAAGGTTAGTTAATTAATAAATTATGTCATTGTTGTTCCTTTATTACATTATAATAAGAGGCAGAGATACGAGTAAATCCTTAAAGATATGCACGTGAATTTGTTTGAAGCGAGGATATAAAACCCCGTTATAAAGTCTAAAATATGGAAGACTAACAAACTTGCAGCCGGGATAGTCTCAGGATTGTATGACAGGGCATTCTTTCGGACGATTAACTTTTATATATAAACGCTTGACTAGAGTGTCTTTGTTTTGTTAGGGATAAAAGGTGTGTGTTTTGCACACGTCTCGTCCAGGGAACACACACTCACACACACCTAGGTTTGAAGAAGAAAAATAAACTGATGGAACTGGGAGTTTAGGTACACCTTGCTTAAATTTAGTAGTATTTATATATTTTGTAGAGTCATCGTATGCTTAAAATACACAATCCCGGATTGTTTGGATTTCCCAAGAAAAAGTGAATTTATATCTGCCCGCAACCCAACTTTATGAGTGTTCGAGGTCGTTTATGCCTTTGCTCGAATCCTTATGGAGTTGAAACTTTATAAATCTCCGTTTGTTTCGGAGGCACGAGAGCTACGATTAAATCGGATTTCGTTGGAAGTATGCTCGCAGATACTAATAACCTCAGCTTACGCTGAGATTCAAAAATATCAACATTATATAAATAAACTCTGTTATAAATGAACCTGAGAGTAATCCATACCGAACTAAATTTTATTGATCCCTCTTTGTCCTTCCTCCTCCACTGTCCCTAAATTAATTTTTTAATATATTTTTTCTATTCATTCTTAGTTAAGACCTATCGCCAAGGACAGGGGTCGGTGACCTGCGGCACGCGGAATGATTTTCAACGGCATGCTAAGCGATTTGAATACAAATAATATAAAACCTTTATTTTTAATTAAAACCATTGATGTGAATAATAATTTTAATAACGTGTTTTATGTTTCAATGATTCAATTATTTTGTAAATCTCAAAACAGTGTCTTCAGAACTTAAATTTTTGCAAAACACATCAATAACTTTTGTATTTATTCTGATTTTTATTAAATATTCAAGAAACAGTAGTTATTTAATGTATTTGATATAGAAAAATGTTGTTACTTTTACATTTTACAAGATCAACATAAATTATTTTTAATAGTTATACTAGCCAACTGGGATAAACATATAAACGATTTGGATGGGCTTACATTGGTTGGCACGCTGAGCGATTTTGCAATATTAATTCGTCACAACACTAATAAAATGTTGCCTACACCTGACCTAGGACTACGCTACGGTTAGTAATATTTTTTTTTACTATTCAAATACAACAGTTTAAATAATGGGTCTAATACACAAAACAATTAAACAAGTCAGAGACATCTCTTACAAATTAATGAAAGTCAAGGCCGTAGCCAGGAAAACATTTCAGGGGAGGTTTGAGAAACACAGCCCACCAAAGGTCACAACAAAAATAATAATATAAAAATACCAATATTTAATGCCTCTAGATGCTATCTGAGGTTAATTTTCATGGTAATTAAGGGTAGGATTAAATATATTAAATGCTTTAAATGGTTTAATATTAAATAAACTTACATAGCACCTCTTTCGTTTAAGGCCGAAAATTTACATTGAAAACTTATTAAATAAAGGAATACACAGTAGTGGCCCAATCAGGGAGTGGAGTTTAAGGGTAATACAATTTTTGCCCCCCTATAGGTTTTAAATTGTAATCTGAGTAATCAAGAATTGATTGTATAGCTGTTAGATTAATTATTTCATCTATGCTCTTTGGTAGAATATGATGCTCTTTTTACTTTCTCTCTATCTTACAGGTAGAGAAAGTATGGTGATCGTCAAAAAAATCGGACTCGAGATTTTGATGAATTTTGACGTTTCATGACTCCCTGAATCCGAAAAAGTGGTTTTTGAATTTCCGTCTGTCTGTCGGTCTGTCTGTCTGTCTGT
>CABFWB010004746.1:0-14723 GCA_902151455.1 Timema bartmani | reverse complement strand
CTATATCATTGTATATTATTTTATGCGTGTTCTTATGTGGAGTGGTGATGATACAATGTACATTATTCCGTTCAGAAATCTTACGAGTTTATAGAAAGAGAGAGAAAGTCTGTGCGGTGTGCCGTACCATTTTTTTATTGGTCAAAATGTATAAATGAATAATTAAATATCAATGCGATGACTTGAAGATCTGCAACACCTTATAAAATGTTAAAATTTTAACCAGAAATCGAAATTTTAATACGAAGTGTGGACCCTTGTGGAAGACATTAAACTCTTTGAAAATCTCTTAGGTGGACAAAGATGGGCCTCTTTTCTCATTAATTCTATATCATTGTATATTATTTTATGCGTGTTCTTATGTGGAGTGGTGATGATACAATGTACATTATTCCGTTCAGAAATCTTACGAGTTTATAGAAAGAGAGAGAAAGTCTGTGTGGTGCGCCGTACCATTTATTTAGTTAAAGGAGCAAAAAATTATCTATTCTGTATCAAGCTACTTATTTTAATCTTCATGTTTAAAGGCAATATGTCATAACTCAGAGAAAGTCATGATTCACACTAAGAATGGGCCCTTAGAATGCTCGAATCCTTAAGAATATCCGGGATTGGAGAATTTCAAAATCATTTAAGTTTCGAAATTCTAAAAAAAAAAGGTATACAAGTTTTTAATTCAAAACTTTCATAGCAATTTTGATGTTTACTAGTGGTATAGCCACACACATCATTAATGGACAGAGCGGCTTCAGTGGTCAAATGATCTAACTAAACATCTAAGTCGTCACTATTTCTACAGATTAGACCACAGATGACGGGATGTTCGACGCTCGAATCCCGGTCGTGTGTGGTCAGAGGTTTTTTCTCCCTAAACAATTTCCCACTCTTCCTCCACACAAAAGTGGGTAAATTTCAAACCTTTCTCATCCCTACTCCATTAGCATAATTATAGGTATAGCCCGAAACGGTAGGTGAAACGCGATGAATTAATACATGTACAAACTTAACAACTAGATCCCATACCATTAATTTACCACTTAAAATAAACACAATTTAAACTGTTAAGTAAAACCATACCACTGTGGGAAAGCTAACAAATAATGTATTCATCATGTTTTCAAAGACACGGATTGGTAATCAAGCTTTGTGATTCGAGGAAAAGTTACTTTATATTAAAAAGTGACATAATTTTTACACTAGTTTTCTAGATCTTCCGTAGACTCAGCCTTTCAAAAAACTTTCTTTACTCTTCTTATTCCCAACCCCTAGCCCTCTTGACGTGTAGGTAACGCTTTCCATCTCCTCGGTATGCACACTTACGATTGGCCAAAATCCAACATTTTGTCCCGGTTTATCTTTAAACCACGCCGACGGGGGAAATAACTTGTCACATGTATTGGTCGCACGTGGTTCCAAGGTGTGCCAAAATAGTTTAGGTCTCCCTGCGACACCCCCTCTCTCCCACACCTCACCCAATACCTCTTACACCCACTCCATGCACGGTTGGAACAAGTTCCGTTTCCTGGTTGGTTGATGTTGACGTTTCCAACTATTCGTCTTGAAACCTTGTAATTTGTTGGCAATCCTTTTCACTAAATAACCGACCTGTCGAGCTGGTAGCCTACCAAAAATATGTCATGATTGCAATTTGGCAGCCTACATTGAGCCATGTAAAGAAAGCTCTGGTAGAATTCCGGGTAGAAGAAAATTTGAGACAATACAAACATATATATATGTAAAAAAAATATAATATATATATATTATTGCTGCGTTTCACTACCTGTTCAGGTTATACCCTTTATATGATATTTAACTTTCTCTAATGGGGTAGGGATGAGGAAGGAAATATTTTAGAGGTAAGGCAATCCACCCACATTTGCGTGGAAGGAGAGTGGGAAACCATTTAAGAAAAGCCACGCTCAGTAGACCCGATCGGGATTCGAACCCCCGATTTCCCCGTCATCAGCAGACTAAATAATACGAGAGTAACACCTTACAAACATATTATTTGCGGCCAACATTGATAACATTTTACAGTATTATTTTTATTATTTTATAGTTATTGATGATATAAATAAAAATGACAACTAGGAGATCACATGACTACGTATTAATATATTAAATTAGTTTTAGTACAATTTGTAACTGTTAGATACCTGTTGTTTACCAGAATCCTACTGTTGATTTCCTTGGTATGTACATGGTCTTACGTTATAAATCACGCCATAGTGGAACAAGGCAAGGAAATCTTACCACCATTCAGGTTAAATGAAGGTTAATTGTCAAAGAAATGATACTTTTGAGTTTTTTTAATTTAAAAACATCACCTATACCAACGATTCGCAACCTTTTCTCAACTTACGGCACCCTGAACAAGGTGCTAAAATTGTCAAGGTACACCATTGGTTTCTTGAGGAGGGATTTTATCATTTAAAAAATAGAGTGTTAAGATTGTTTTTAAAAGTTTGGTATCTAAAATTATAATAATTGTGTTATTTTTAAAATGATTTTGATCATAGATTTAAATATTTTTATTTTTACTCCGCAAATTTTTTCCTCGCTTCTTTTTACTTTATCGCTACCTTACAGGTAGTGAAAGTATTCGTCAAAACAATCGAACTCGACATTTTGACTAGTACAAAGTTTCATGACCCCCCAAATCATAAAAAGTTGTTTTTGAATTTTCGTCTATCTGTCCGTCTGTCTGTCTATACCGATCGGGCTAAAATTTGGTATATAGGGTTTTCATAGGGCTGCCCCGAGGGATTTTTGGAATTGGATATCTAACCCTAAAATTAATGGTAGTTTACTGATGGGGGGAAAAGAGAAAGGTTGGAATTTGAATCACCCCCTCCTCCCAAATAATGACAACATTGACTATATCCATCCTATACAAATATAACCGTGTATAGTGTGTTATCCAGATAGCTTCCTACTGCATGCTTGTTTAGTATGTACGCTGTTTTTCAAACACTCATAAATAATAGTTTTTTCGGTAAAACTTTAGAATGGTACTTTACACTATACAGCCTCACTCCCCTCCACCCGAAACAATTTTAACCGTAAACCCATTACTTTAATATTAGCTGGGTGTACTGGGGGTGAGCTTACAATGTGATTATCGTTATATTATTAATATTCAAATTATTTTCCAAAAACATCTAATTTCAAACTATTTGTGAACATTGCGATACTCCCCTTATTGTATATCGTACATCCAACATTCTGGTGGAGTGTCACAGTTATGCCCATTTTCTACTGGATCCTTATTTTAATTATTTTTAAAATAAATAGTGCAGTAGGGGCTATTTGTAAAGGCCAGTTGAATTTTTTCAAACCAACCATTTGAGACCCACTTTAGTAGAGTGTCTCATTTAGTAAATACTTGTATCATGGTAGGATTTATTTATATTGTGTATTAGTATGATTTTTAGTTTTATTGTCATGTTTGATTTAATTTTGTATTCATCGGCTATGTCAGTAGCGTGTCTGCCTAGTGAGTTAAGTGTCCTAGGTTCGATTACCGGCATGGCCGAAAATTTATCATATATGAAAATATGGGTTTACACCTTCACATTGATAAATTAATGGCTGGAGACTGGATGTTGTACCTGTCCTAGTTTTAAGTCAGAATATTGTCATATGAAGCTACAACAGGTCTAGCAAGCTGTTAATGGAGAATACACGGCTTGAATAAAAAACTGGCCCATCCCATAGGCAGGAAGCATTAATTAATGTAATGTAATGGTATGTCTATTAATTTGCTTAGTTACTTCAATGAGGATTTTACTATATTATATTTCACACCACGTCTTACTACCCGTTCGGTGTATACGCACATGAACTAATTACGGTAGTGTGATGGGAATGAAGGTTTAGTTTATAGCAAGGGCACTTGAATCTGCCTGGAGAGAAAGTGGAAAACCATTGAGGAAATACAAGCCCTTACTACACCAGGCTGTGGTTTGAATCTTGGTCTCATCAGCCAACGACAAATAAGATCAGATGAGGTTAACTCTTAGTCCAAATGCCCACCAAATTTGGGTCCCCAGCGTGTTTTAATTACTACAATCATATTTTGACGGGAATATAACAAATAGAAATGTAACTGGATTTAATTTAATATATTCATAGGTCAACTCGTTAGATGTGCAGCTGTAATTTTTATAGCACCACGTCTTACTACCCATTTGGGTTCTACGCCTGAGCACTAATTACATTAATATGTTAAGAATTAGGAAGATTTAATCTAGAGGAGGTGCATCCGCATTAGCGTAGCAGGAGAGTATAAAACTATTTAGGAAGAACCATTCTCAGTGCACCCGACTGGGATCAAACCCCGATCTCCCCACCTTCGGCAATCTAGTCTATTGCGAGAATAGTGCCTTAAACCATACGGCCACTGTAGTGCCAGCTGTCATTATTGATAGATATTATCAATTCATATAAAATAACACTAATAACAAAGTAAAAGTTTTCATTGTTCACCTTAAAAAAAGTTGTTTGTATTTTTTAAAAGGCCCTTTCTATGAGAATTGGACTTTATCAAGGTCCCTTATTTCCTACCTAAACAAAACAAATCAAATTTGTGTGTAGTGGGTAGAACCGGCTTTACTTCAAATACATCGATGACATTTCCCCAGACAAATGCATGATTTGGCAGTCGATTGTCATGCGAGTCGCCTTTCTCGAAACGGGTGGACAACATGACGAGCGAGGATTGTATTGGAGTGACTAGGCGCAAGGTGGGTGGGTGCCACACCTCCCCCTCCTCCACCTCAACCACCCGACCACCCTTAGCACACGGAACAAGCCCACGCCCCACACACCTTCTCGTTCCCAGCAGTAGCTTGACAATGTGTCCCATGACACTGTTGGGCGGACATGTACTAACATTCCTGTCACTGGGCGGCATTGTCACACACGTGACTGACATAGCTAGCCAGAGAAATCATGGGCAAGAGGTGATGATCTTTTGGCATCGATTCATTAGGAGCTTCTGTAACCGATCCATGACGAACTTTTGTCTCAATTAATTAGGAGATTTTGCTATCAAGTCATTAGGAGATTTTGTGAGTCATTCATTAATATCTTTTAGCACCGATTCATTAAGATACAGCTATTTTCCTATCCATGTCTCACTACCATTTTTTGTTAGACGTTTTTATATGATTTACGCTAATATGTTAGGAAAACGTAAGGTAGTATTTGGAGTAAATGTACCCGCATTTGTTTGAAGGAAGAGTGGGGGGCCATTGAGAAATAAACACATCAGGTACACCTGGCTGGTATTTTAACCTTTACCTCCCCATTACCGGCAAATTAGATTAAATGAGATTGACATTTATACTATATGCATTTCGGCGTGGGCCATTTAGGAGATAGTTCATCTATCCTACTTTAATGTCAATGTACTGGCTATTATAGGGCAAGAGAAACATCCAGAACAATGATTATTACTATTCCCTTTGTGATCTTTTGTAAGAGGACTCCATTTTATTATCTAGAGAAAGTATTGCAATCGTGACCAATGTGGACCTCGAGATTCTGATGTATCTTGACGTCTAGTGCGCGCTCGAACTCAAAAGAATTGGGCATAAAATTAAGTTTGCCTCTCTATCTCTGGAGTACAACCTAATCGCTTTGAATGATTTTGTTCAAACCTAATATTTATAGGTTATGTGGTCATTCCTCGAATACAAATCTAAATTTAAAACTAAGAATAGTTTACTTATGAAAGATTTTTGAAAAATTCAAATTCAAATATTTTATTTGTTAATTGTTTTATACTGTAAATAACAGTATAGCTTGATTTAGGGGAAATGTATTTAGATGTAGTTTATTAATAACTGCTTTTTGAAAATTTGAAATATTTTGATATTGGCTTGAATTGTTTGGTTCAGAACATGTATCTTCAGAGTGTTGCTTCATAAATAAGAATTTATTTTCGTTTTTCGCTTAAAAAATTTAAGGTTAATTTACTGATGACCGATTTTTACTTTCTCGTTATATTACAGGTAGAGAAAATATTGTGATCGTCAAAAAAATTGAACTCGAGATTTTGATGAATTTCGACGTTTCATGACCTCCCAAATCCGAATAAGTGGTTTTTGACTTTCCGTCTGTCTGTACCTCGGACTAGAGCCTAAACTATTTTACCGATTGGGCTACTTGATATCTAGGGCTTTTATAGGGTTGCCCCGAAGGGTTTTTGGAATTGGATATATAACCCTAAAATTAAGGGTAGTTTACTTAAGGGTAAAAAGAGAAAAAAATCGTTTTCTCAAAATTGGCTCAAAAGATTTTGATTAAATTTCATTTCTGAATATTTATTAATATTATAAACAAAATGGATATTCTAATTTTTATGGAAAGTGAATTTAAGGGCTCCGGTCTGATNATTTGAAACATATTTTTATAAAAGCAATAATTTTCAAGCTAAACTCAAATATATATATTTTTAAACTTTTCGAGCACTAAAGGTATTGCGATCGTAAAAAAAAAAAATCTAACCCTAGATGTTGATGGATGTTAACGTTTCATGACCCCCCAAACCATACAATGTGGTTTTTGCAATGCCATCTGTCTGTGTGTCTGTATAACCCTAAAATTAAGAGAAGTTTAATAAAGGGAGAAAAGAGAAAAAATCAATTTTCTCAAAATCGGCTTTAACGATTTTGATTAAAATTCGTATCTAGTCGTTGATTAAGATCATAAAACAAATGGCTATTTTCATTTTCCTATGAAAATGACTTTCAGGGTTCCTTATGGAAGCGGAAATTTCCTCATCTCAACCAATATTAAAGATAATAACTTATCATTGTAAAATTGTAGTACTATTAAAAATAAAATATTTATTTGAAATATATCTTTAGAAAACCAATAGTTTCGGACATATTGGCAAATATATAAATACACTTTTTTGAGCTTTAGTTGTACAGAGATAAAACTTAAGTTTTAATGCAATAATTCTCTAATTCCATAGAGTAAGTAGATAAGTAAGTCTTTCAAAAAATGTATTTCCTGTTTCTTTCAATCTCTTAGGGAAAATGTGGAAATGTTTGTACAGCAATGATCTATTTCTATCATTTTATAATTAATAGCCAATATTTACCTTTTTTATTGACCTAGATTTATAAATGAGGCATTTAATAAAAAAAATGCGATAGTCATAAGCTGTGCAGCCCCTAATAAAATGTCGAAAATTTTAACTGGAAGTTGAAATTTTAATATGAAATGGACCCAATATAAAATTTATACCTGGGAGTCAAAAATGTTTAACGTAAGTATAACGCAATTTTTTTTCGGGTCTGCTTAGTGTATATTATTTCGTTTCACATATATTACGAGTTTTGAGTAAATATCTCCATTTTTAAACAATGGAGTGAGAAAGTCTGTGTGGAGTTTCATAACATTTATTTAAATTTGAACTATCAAAAAGGCAATAACAATTTTGTTAAAAATTTATATCTGAAGAGTGTCTCATATGGTTATCAAAATAATAGTTTTTTTAGAGAGAAAATTATTCAAGACTAGCTTACTGATAACCAATTTTTAATCTCGCTGTACCTCTGTGGTGTACTATAACTAGGATGTAAGTATGACTAGCAAGTTGAGTTTGTAACTGAAGAAGAAAATGATAAAATGCTATAATTGGAGCATCGCGCTGTGTGGAGCAAAAACTTGGATTCTTAGGATGATGGAAAAGAAATACTAGAAGAGCTTTGAAATGTGATGCTGGAGAAGACTTGGGAAGATCAGACATACAGGATGACAAATGGAGAAGTTCTAAGAAGAGTCTGTGAGAAGAGAAACGTATTGGATGTGATACTTCAGTACAAAGCAAACTGGATAAAGCACATCCTGCGGAGGAACTGTCTTCTGCACGTCATTAAATGAAAGGTTGAGGGGGAGAGGAGCTTAGGAAGAATGAGGATTCCAATATTAGATGACTTGAAGGAAAGAAGAAATTTCTTCCTGTCGTAAGACAGATCATATAATATTATTATTATTATTATTATTATTAATAATAATAATAATAATAATAATAATAATAATGACAACATCAATAATAATAATAATAATAATAATAATAATAATAATAACAATAATGTTTATCCGGGTTATCAACATATTTACACTACCTAATGACCTAGGGATGAAGATAAAATGTGGTTAAAAATAACTTTTCAAGCTCAATACAGTAAAACGGCAGTTTTTATACTGTTCCATGGGTACTTTTTTTATTTATATCCTAAAGATGGCGCATTAATCTATTATTTTCCAATTAGAGCTAGTCTTAGGGGATCCTCAATCTGCTTTCTCCATTAATAGGCTCACTGACGGAGTTTGCAAACCCTGGGAGACTTGTAGAAGGAGGAAGCACGTCACTCACCTCGTATCATTTATAATTCCCCTTAGATTTATTCTACCGAGCTATGCACCAACTACGTTAATCTGCTAGACATTCAAAGGAACCAGAGAGCAACGCTAGGAATCCTCCTTGAGGGCTGTCTGTAGCTAATGGCAGTGGAGCGGAAAACCTTTCACACAAGCAATGAAAGATATCAAATAATTAAGTTAACTGGATGAACAGCTTTTGATTTTTATTTATTTAGTCACTAAGGGCACCGCCTAGTTGAAGACCTACAGTGTACTAAGAGGCCATCTCACGGTCTAGTAACCGGGAAGTTTATATGATTTCACTTGGACTAGAAAACGCTTCAAAGTGCGGTTTTCAACACTATTTATTTAACAATAAAATCACTCATTTTAGAAAGGAAATTACTCCAAAATCTATGTTTTTCAGAAGATAAAAAAAATAGTAGCATTAATAGAAACATGTAATGAATTTATAATGCCACTATAAATAAGACAACAGCAAGTGAGATGTTATAGAACATGTAATTCTTTGGATAAATGTATCTCTTTTATTATAAAAACTATATAAAATATAGAATAATGCCCTTTCTTAAGTTCAAATATGGAATAATGTCCTTTCTAATATCAACAAAGTGTTTTAGGTTTAACCTAAAACATGAAATCTTCCAACGGAGTATACAACTAATATTTTCATTGCAGAACTTGGAAAAACTAATAAAAAATATTTTTATCATTGTTATTTATGATTAAAAAAACAGTATTACATATTAGAGCTTATTATACATAACAGTGTAACAATCATTAACCACCATTATTACTTGATTTATAGTCTACTGGTTGAACATTGAGAGATGTATATTATTACTAAAAAAACACTAAATAATGACATGTCTTGAAATCAAATGGAATAATATCAAACACAATTTTGCAACAACAGGAATACAGCCCTTTCTTAACCTTCATCTGAAATGGCAGTGCCAATATTCCCATATAATTATTTGGAATGAATCCCTTTCTATAAAGAAACGTGCGCCTACGTTATATTAACCCAGGTATAGCAATATCTCATTTTTTGAATTTTTGGAATAAAGACCTTTCTAAAATGAGCGATTCTAGTTAAACTGGAATTGGGGCTAGTCTTTTTTTTCCTTTGGTTTTATTGTCTGGGCTTAGCGAGGTCCTGTTTGCCCATTTGGCATTTCTCCTGTCTCTCTGCCCGGTTGTTTGTTCTACAATAACTGTCGATTACGTGGACCAATTTCAACGAAATTCGGTGGGGATATTCTTTTAACCTAGAACGAACGATGTGTGCACATGGTTTTCAATCTGATGGCTCGATGTGTTGACCCTATGATACCCTTTATCCACAAAAGTTGGCACTATCTTTGCTAGCTGACGGCGGTGGCTATGTTGGTATGGCTCGATTGCTGAAGCCATGTTTTTTTTTATCTGTTTCAATATTATGGCGGCTCAAAAGGTTTTTTTGCTTAGTAGCTCATGTCAAGTGCTTTGACTTTGTAATTTTAAGCAACCGATCGAGTACCTAGTGTGTATTTATTTAAATGTTGAAATGCACTTGTGCTATGAATCTCGGTCGGGTGTATTGAGGGTAGTTTTTCCAAAACGGTTTTCCACTCTCCCTCCATGAAAATGCGGTTACACCTCCTATAAATATAGCCTTACTAATCCCTAAAACCATTAGCGTAATTAGTGCATAAGCGTATAACCCGAACGGGTAGTAAAATACCATGCTAAAAAGAAACAATGAGAAATATCAAATTCAAATCCAAATACCTAGATATTACGGAATATATTTCAACTCTAAATCAAAAAATAAATCTCAGGACTGCAATAAATATAAGAGAAAGATCCTTAACATCATGATCTGTACTTACAATTTTTTTTTTAACGGAGGGCGGTTTACTGTTTTTAAAAGTAGAATACAAACAGAACCATGGTGAGACGTCTGATTAGAGCATATTACCTACCTAGGATAGGTGTTATCCGTGGAATTCTTAAGGTGTGGCAGAAGAAAGCGCAAGTTTTTTTTACGGTTTTTATAGAATATAAATTTTTTGGTCAAAATAAATCAACTATTTCTCCAGTAGCAACATAGAGTTTAGTTTTCTGCGCACGCTAATATCAACAGATCTTGAATATCTGTCAAGGGTGTCCTGGAATTTTGTCAAAACTTTTTAAATAAAGAGAAAAAGTTTTGACAAGATTCCAGGACACCCTTGACAGATATTCAAGATCTGTTGATATTAGCATGTGCAGAAAACTAAACTCTATGTTGCTACTGGAGAAATATTTGATATTTGATTTATTTTGGCCAAAAAAATGTAATGCTATAAAAACTGTAAAATTAATCGCGCTCCCTTCTGCTGCCAGGCCACAGATTGCTACAGCGTGGACCGTAAACTCCCCTTCAGCCACACTAGGGATGAGAGGGATCCAACAACATGAAACTATTTCCTGTTAAACTACCATACAAAGTGAATTAAAAACCAACAAATATTCCTGTTGTAATTTCACAATAATAGGTCCTATCTGCAATTTTGACCAAAATTGAGAGCGTAAACAGGTCGAAAACGCGAGAAAAAACAAGTAAATTAGAGTTATATGAACGTTGAGCCCTTACACGTAGCTTTTCATTATTTTGGGGATAGATAAAGCTTTAATTTAATTGTTCTTAAAATTTCAATCCTATAGTCTTTTAACACGCACCGTTCTATATCATCAATCTCGTCTTAGATTGGATTGTCGGTGACAAAGAGGTTAAGATTCGAATCTCGAACGTGAGGGCTAGTTTCCCACATGTGATTTATCTCTGGGACCTCTTCATCCCCTTTACAACTATGGTGCATTTCCTCTAAGCTACCTTGCAAAACAATATTCCTTAGATCACGTTGTTAATAATCTTAATCTCAAACGTATTTATAGTGTCAAAATTGCTGAACCAAACATAATCTATCCTAACTTAATGTAGAATAATCTAATCTAAGATGAACACTGTCCCAAAAGGGTTCAAATCTACAGTGTGAGCATTGTCGCTACACCCTAAATATAGCATGAGACTGTCCTGAAACGCCGTTTTGAGCCGACGGGACTTCCAATGCCAGAACGTTTTTACTATCAATTTTTGAAGTTGTCACGTTGGATTTAAAATGGAGATGGGACTCTCAATTGCTCGAAGTTCGAAGTAATCACCAATAGAAGTTCTTGAATATAAATTTGAAGCCTTTAACTTGAAATCGCCATTGGTAAAATTAACTATTTAGATATGTGTAACTGAAAAAAATACTATATTTTAGTTTCGTTTAAGGTGAAAGATAAAAAACCAAATCACAAAAAAGTACAAAATCGCTTAGCATATAATTAATTTATCTACTCCAAGAGTGGCGTATTTTTTTTCTTATGATCAATAAGAAGATAAATTGGTATTCAAAGTAACCAAAAATTTTATTCGTTTGTTGCAGAGTGCTAAATTTATATACAAAGTTATGTTTTATTTTATACATATAATTAATTTTTAAAAGCCTTGAATTCTTACTTTGATTAAATATTTATTGATATAAAAGAATTTTACTAATAATTATTGTTTGAGATTCGAAATGCAATGTTATATTCAAATTCATGGAAAATGCGATTCGACCAATTCTACTTTAAAAAAATGTTATGCATGAAACTATACATTTGTCAGACTTCGTAGGCACAAATGGCTTTGCAATTTTAGATATTAATTTGTTTTTACTAGAAATAGGTTGAATCCCCTTTTCTCGAATTCAATTCTTTATTTTACCATGGAATCCGAATCTTAAAAATATCATAAATATATGAGATTAAATTTTGCCTATTGATGTTATGTTTTCTTCAATTTTGATTATTAAGTTGCCATAAAAATACAAACCGTAACTATATTATTTTACGTTCGCGAAAAAAATCAAATCCGAGTATTTGAAACAATAATTCTTGAATATATATATATATAAAGCCAATACTATAATTATCGTAGATAATAAACAAATAAAATTTTGCAGCAAAGTGTATTAATTAATATTTTAGAGCAACCAATGGATATTTGGAATGAAAGAACAAGCCTTGGCCTAAAAACTCGTGACGTCACGCCACCGACCGACCCGGAAGAGTTTGAATTTTTTATCAAGGTGCAAAGGCGAAGCAGGAGTTGGGGTTCATGGATAATAGCTTAGTAGGAACTAGCAAACGGTTTCGTGCCCTGAATTGCAGTAGTCAAGTTACTTCTTTATAGGGGAAGGAGAAGCTAATTTTATCCTTCCCTTGGTCTCATCCACGCATGCCTTCTAAGGCATCTCGGAGCTTAAGGAGACACCCATAAAGCTACCAGTTACATGGATATCTAGGGGTTAGTAAGTCGCTTAGAATAAACTTCAATTAACTTGCCTCGTTTTAATTTGCCCAAAGAATCTTTGTCAAAAACATCGCACAACTTTCTCGTGTCTGAACGTTATTTGATTACTAGAATTTTTAATCATATTAATTTTGTTATTTAAGAAGATAATTTATATGTATATATATATATATATATATATATATAGAGAGAGAGAGAGAGAGAGAGAGAGAGAGAGAGCATACACTTATATCTAACTCCTCATAGCTATGGATAAGTTTTTCGAATGATCAACAATACGAATAGGGAGTCTTAGGTTCGATCATAGCTGGTGTAGAAGAGTATATTTACTATATTAANTATATATATATATATATATATATATATAAAGAGAGAGAGAGAGAGATAGAGAGAGAGAGAGCATACACTTATATCTAACTCCTCATAGCTATGGATAAGTTTTTCGAATGATCAACAATACGAATAGGGAGTCTTAGGTTCGATCATAGCTGGTGTAGAAGAGTATATTTACTATATTAAAACGGTTTAGACCTGTTATCAAAATACAGTCTAATTTTAACAGGAAAAGCCTTATCTTACAAAAGAAAATATAATAGCTTGACATTCACGTATCCATAAGTATAGTCATATGATGGGCAACTGTCATGGTAGATGTTATGAATGCCTGTACAAAATGGTAAAACACTAACAATTTTGGCCACATAAAAATATGTTTGTGTTTTATAAAAGGACCTTACTATTACAATTATAGTTTTATAAATATCTCTATGCTATGTGTAGTTGTGTAGTATTAAGCTTATTGTTTTTTGGTTAGACTATTTTTTTTAGGTTTGTACTTATAAAGTATTTGTGTTTAGAAAGTACGCATTAAATGGCCCAGAAAATAAAATATAAATAGATATAGAATTTTGTAACCAGAATAAATGATTGAATGATTGCATAAATTAACCAAATTGAACTAAACAGTGTCCTACGAAGAAAATATTTGTGTTTCATCTCATTTGTGTATTGTAGTCTTGGCAAGATGATGTGTGTAGAACTATTTTTTCTCCAGAAAGCATTTACACCTATTATTATTATTGTTATTATTATTACTATTATTAAAAACCATACATTGTTATTATTTATCAAAAGTGATAGCTTCAGAATATATGATTTGAGGCATTATTATATGGACGTATAGTATATATCTGACAAGAAGAACCTTTTAGAAAATAAAGCAAATGGTTTTGAGGTCATTATTGATATTATTCTACCAGATTATTAATGTTTTTTTTACAGGGTATTGATAATATCAATTGAAAGTGACATCTTCTTATCACATGACTTGCCGTATGAATATATACACATTGTTTTAATAACTTTATAACTGTAAAAAAGGTTTCTTCATATCTAAATTGGATTGTAGCTCAAGAACTGTCAGGTAGCAGTGAAGGAAAATATATGTTCAAGGCATGCTAAGAAATTATGATTTTAACAACATATTAGATTTTATTATCACCGCGTCCTTCCCTGTTCATTTTATACGAATATTTTATAATTATTTTAATGGGGTTGGGTTGAGGAAGGAAGTATTTTAGAAGTATTTTACCTGAATTCGCGTGAAAGGAGCGTGGGAAACCATTTAGGAAAAACCACCCTCAGTAGAACTGACTGGGATTCAAACCCCGACTTCCCCGTCATCGGCAGGCCAGTGATGCCTTAGATCATTCGGCCACTAAAGCGGGCTATGTTAAATATTAAACTAAAGGTAAAGGCTGGATTCATTAAATCTATTGGCCAAAAGAACAAATCTCGGAGAGATTGGCGTTTCCGCTTTCATACTGATGAATAGTTGACGACCGAGGGACTGTCTGTTGGGCATATTCTATAAATAATGTAACGTTAACTTACAGTTAGTTACAATTGGATCCATCCCATTATAATGTTGATACGTAACTATCAAGAATTC
>CABFWB010004745.1:21629-54480 GCA_902151455.1 Timema bartmani | reverse complement strand
GACCATAACAATGTAAATAAATTAGTGTATGTGTATATATAGATACTTTTAAGCACAAAACAATATTTACCAAATATATTAATTACAAAATTTACACAATGAGTTTTACCCAGGTGAAGAAATTTATTTTGTTATCTTTTCTTGCTTGTTCAAGTCCCAGTATTGATGCTAGTCAACTTCTCGAAACATTTTTTTTTTCAACCACTCAAAACCACCAGAACTCTTTCTTTATAGTCCAAGCATTCACTAACGAACATAAATTTTATAAATTGCAGCTTTGATATTGATGATTTGTTAACTTTGATATAGTAATCTTCAAAAGAAATTGACGTTTTCTGAAATTAAGGTTTCCCTTTTGAGTATTTTTAAAATTTTTGGGCACTTCCTTGTGTAAGTTTTTGTTTCTTAGAAAATTATGAAAATCAATTGGATATCTGGCTAGGAATCCTCAAAAGAATGCACCTCCCATTTTAAACTTGGGTTTATTTATAGCATTAATAGTTTCTCATGCTACACCAGGTGGTTTAAACCCTTACTTGGCATTGTGCATGCCCAGAAAGACAAATTGAAAGTGGAAACTTTCTAAACTCTGTAGTGCTTACTATATAATTAAATACAGCAGGTAGGAATTTGACAATTTCTGAAAGGAAGCACTGTATGTCCAACTAGCCAAAATGTATATAAAAAATATATTTAAATATTTGAAGTTAGTAAATTACCAAAAAAGGAAATACACTGGTGGAATAACATAAAAAATGCCATAAAACAAAGAAACAACGCAAAGAAAATGAGATAAAGAAAAACAAAAAATTTCTAACAGAGATGAAAACAAAATTCTACACCTAGAGGCCAAATACAGAGAACAAAAACTAAAGGTCAAGAATATGATTAAGAGTAAAAAAGAAAAATGTTGGGAAGACTTCTCAAACAAGATGGAAGAAGACTCGAAGGGGAATATGATGCTGCTTTACAAAGTAGCCAAAGAGAAAAGAAAAGGAGAGAGTGGGACAATAAATGATATAGTTAGAAAACGGGAGCATTGTTATAGAACATACAGAAATAAGGAAAGAAATGAAGAAGTAACTTTGACAAACTAAACAACGGAGGAAGTCCTGATAGTGAAGAAGTGGAGAGAGCGTTTCACAGTAGCAGTAGTGGAGGAGAAGAAAATCCGCTGACATGGAGCGAAGTGGAAAATACTTCAAAGTCAATAAAAAAAGATAAATCGGCAGGAGACAATGAGCTCAGTGCAGATAAGATAAAAGCCGCAGAATCCATGGACTACAATGGCTATACAGGGTGCTAAACTCCATATGGAGAACAGAACCAGTACCAAATGATTGGACCAAAGGAGTTATTGTCCCTCTATTCAAGAAAGGCAGTAAAAGGAAATGCTCAAACTAGCTAGGAATCACACTTCTATCACACTGACTGAAAATTCTTGAGAAAATCATTGACCTTTGGAAGGTGATTGAACCGCAACTGGAAGAAGAACAATATGGTTTTCGAGAAAACTAATCCACGATTGATTTTATCTTCACCATAAGAATGATGACGGAGAAAAGATGGGAAGCAGAAGATCTCACTCTCGTATTTCTTGACATAGAAAAGGCCTATGACAGTGTAACGCACCAGGAGATCTGGGTGTGCCTCAGAAAACGCCATGTATCAAAACCACTTATCAGGAAAGTGCAGATGCTGTACAAACAGTGCCAGAGCTGTGTATGAATAGGGAATGGAAACTCAAAGTGGTTTAATACCACCAGAGGAGTCTATCAAGGAAGTGCACTGTCACCTATTCTGTTCATTGTTATCATGGACGAAATCATAAAAAGAATGAAAAGGACAACCCTTCAGATGATTTAACAGCTTTTTATTTTGCAGATGATGTAGTGATCTGGGAAAAGAAGGAACAAGAGTTGGAAGAGAAACCAGAACAATGGAGTAGAGAATTTAAAATTTAGCAGGAGTAAAACAGTAGTGATGAGGGTAAGTAGACAAAAGAAAGAAACTAACATCTTCCTGGATGGAGTTAAGCTGGAGGAGGTGGAACAGTTTCAATATCTGGGAAGTGTAATCTCTTGGGATGCAAGTGCTCTATGAGAAGTCACGAACTAAATCCAAAAAGGGTCACATTTTTACCACTAAGTGCAAAATTTACTATGGGATGTGAAGGTGCCAGTGTGCTCCAAGCATACCCTCTACAACAACTATTTCAGCCCAGTGACCATTTACAGCCTGGAAACATACACGTTATCAAAAAGAGAAGAAAGCTGTATACAAGCCACGGAAATGAAATTTCTCTGCACCATGAAGGAAAAAACTAGGAGACAAAATAAGAAATGATGTTGTATGGACACAGACTAAAATGAAAGAACCCTTATTTAAAAAAATCACCAGATCAAGGATAAAATGGTTCGGGCATGTAAAGAGGATAGAGATTGGAAGAGTGGTGAGGAAGTGGATGGAGGAGGTGGTTGGGAGAAGACCGAGAAGAAGATGGATAGACGCTGTAAAGGAAGATATCCAGGAGGGCCATAAATGATGAAGAAATGGAAGAGACTCACAAATTGTACCCGGTTCACTGGAACAACGTACTGATATGATATTTGTTTAAAAATGTATTTAACTAGCTTATTTAAGTATATTGAAATTATTATAGAATATTTTTAAGTATCAAGTTGGCTTAAGTTTATCTTAAAAAATATATGGCTTTTAGAAAGTTAACCCTCTCTGTCACATTTTGGTTGTATTAGGAACATTGTGTTCACACCGTTGCAGTAAGATTTTTTTCCCCCAGACTGCAAAATTTTTTGGAAACTTCTGTAAATGGAAACACTTCATGATAATTTTGTTCATTAAACCATTACCAGCAGTCTTCCCCTTTAACAATGTGCACTAATGTTTGAAGTTTCAGTACCACTTGTTAATGTACTTGGAGTGACAATTTTGTTCCTCAAAGCATTCAAATCACTATCAGAATTTTTATATTGCCAATATTTTTTCACAGCTAAAATCCCTTTCACTTAAACAAATATTTCAATACTTTACTCTCATCTAAAAGCTACTACTTTCATGAGGCCATTACAGACCAAATAACTCAAAACCCTGCTTTCAGTGAAATCTTTTATATTTTAAGGCAAAAAAAAGTCCTTGAAAACAAAGTAAAAGGTATATAAGATAACTAAATTCACCCATTATCTAGTTGGTGCTGCCAGCTAGGAATAACATGTTCAACTAAGCCAGTGAATAAACAAAGGGGTCCTAAAATTATGGCCCATGGCCCAGAATGGGTTTATCCAGCCCACGAACGCTTTGACCAACATAAAATAAAAGAATAATAATTAATGCATTTATATTTATTTTAATTTGAAAATGTTTATGTTTTACATTATCAAACCAGTGCTACTTTTGAATTTATTTATAATGTTACAGTAATGCTAGATCACAACAATACAAATGAATGGCTTTCAAAATTCCATATTCAGTTTGATGGTACTACATTAGTGCCGTTTATCCTGAAAGGTAACGGTCTGGGATAATGCAAAGAAAGCTTGCTACCTTTCAAGGTAAGTTGGGAGTACATTTAGGAGTTGTTTGAAAAGCTTGTTATTTACAAGGACTTTGAGTGCAGCACTGTTACCCCTTATGGCCAACATTTCTTGTGAAGATATATTATGATCCGTCACTTAAAGTGATGTAAATCAAAATGCCCTTGGCTATATTTTTTGTATTATAGATTAACCTTGAATATCCTTCAAGTTATTACTTGACAGTTATACCTTTCTCTATTATAAAGAAGGTAAAATCGTGCCAAATTGCTATATTTAAATAAATGTTGAAAATAGTATAGAAGAGCAAGGCCTACATACTCAAAAGAAAATTGTAGTCCCAAATGATCACAAAGTCAATTTCAAATCAAGTCAAAACATTTATTCAGCATAAGAGGACAGAACATTACTTGAAGTTGACTAGTGTTGCTTGGATCCATCCTGCAGTTATTTGTTTATTTATTTTGAGATGTAGAATGAATGATTGGCTCTAAATATTCCTGTTAACTTTTTATATATACCTATATATTACATGTTTCTGATTAATATAGTAAAGAGAGATGACTTATTTGAGCCGAGCCAAGATAACTTGGAAAAAAGGATGAGACAAGGAGGTAGGTTACCTCAGGTTGAGGGTCTAGAGGTTAGGAAGGATATAAATGAGTTATGAAAATAATGTATTAACAAGTTTAAAGTTTTACTTTTCATATTAATACATAATATATTTATATACCAATGTAATATGTACAATGATATATTTACAAGCATTATAGTACATAGTATACAATCACATATTAAAATAACTATAAATCATTTTGTTTGACCAATAGCACAATGAAAGAGTGTCTTGATAACCATGTTAAGTTTTAACCCAAGAATTTGGTACTAAGAACAAATAGTTGAGTGGGCGTAAACTAGTAAATATTTTTCAAATTCAATTATTGGTCACATGACCAATTAATGGCAATTGTATTTGAGTTGATTGAAACTTAAAAGTATAATAGTATTAGATAAAACATTTAACTTTCCTTTGACCTTGTACATGAGATAGAATGCTTTCTTGTTTTTTCTTTCCTGTGGATGTTAGGATCTTTGTCCTTGTTTCCTTTTTTTTTCCTCTTGCCTTCACTCTCTCCCCTCTGACTTCTGTCCGAAAGCACTGACACAGAATGATGCCTGGATTTGGGGGCGCTTTTCCGGGCTGAATCAAGACGACTCCTGTGACTTGAAGAATTATTGTCCCTGTGACTCCTACTTTTCCTATTTGAATTCTCGTTCCTTGGGATGCTCTCCCGCTCCGGTGACTCCGACCACCTCCAGTTGTTGGGAGTGTTCTTATTTCTAGAACAAAAGTTTGAAGTGATGTCTTATAATATTATAGTAGGTTTATAACAATCTTTTTAAAGGTAAAACAGGTGAATAATTCTCCATTCGTCATAGTTGTCTAATCATGTTATTGTTTATTACCAATCTTTGAATAAAATGTATTTTGTACAAATAAGTAAACCTACTTGCTGCAAACCATAAATATTGTGGATTGAAATAGTGACAAATATAATATACTGTTTTGTTGTGCAGTTAGCAAAATATTTTATTTGAGTTTTACAAGATTTAAAAAGACCTCCTTAAATCGAATATGGCAAATTCAAAACTGCATGTTTCCCTTGGAAAAAATATATACTATTATGAGATGTATTTACATTTGAATGATTCTAGAGTGGCCGAAGGTCCAGGTAATGCCAATGAAGCCAAAATCCTTACCTACACCTCCATGTGGTAGAGCGCAGACAACGCTTGTGGCTAACGTAGAAAGAGACCAAGTAAATGCCAAGATAAGCTTTCTTTACCATCTCCAAAGTCATCTTCCAAAGGCAAAGGAGATGGTAGGGGTCAGAGGCACCCTCTTGCCCTTGGAGTGAGAAATCACTCAGAGGTCAACGACATAGGATGCGGAAACCACCGCATTAAAGACTCTGGTTGTATGCCTTGTCTCACTGGACTAAACTTTCATAGAAATGGTTGTTCTTGAGAGAAAATTTTCCCGAGTAATATGTCCACTATCGGATCTTTGGGTGGGCACTATCCCAGGAGAAAATTGTGATGTGAGAGTTAAGAATAACAGGAGAAAGAAAGAAACCTTTGGTTTGAGGATTGGAGCTTGTAATGTGCGAACAATGAATAAAAAAGGAAAATTGGAGAATGTTAAGAAAAAAATGGAAAATATAACATCAGCATTCTAGGATTAAGTGAAGTTCGATGAGGAGGAGAAGGGGAGATGAAGGCCAGGGAGCACAAGATGATTTATAAAGGTGGTGAACATAAGAAAGGAGGAGTCAGACTGCTATATAGGAAAGTACTGGTTAAGAATATAGCTAAGGTGATTCCTGTAAGTGAAAGTCAATCAGGATATCGAGTGACCCAATGGTTACCGTGATCATTCAAGTGTACATGCCTACATCCAGCGCTGATGAGGAAAAGGCAGACAAGATATGTTAACTGATAGAAGAGATGTATGAGGAGAAAGGAAAAGGTCAAATAAGAACGGTGGTGATAGGAGACTAGAACAGTGTGATGGGGAATGTAAAGTGAGGGAATGTAGTTGGAAATTATGGCCAAGGAAGACAGAACAAAAGAGGAGAGCAATTGGTAGAATTCTGCGAGAGCCTTGATCTCTGGATTTCCAACACCTGGTTCAAGAACCATTGACGAAGACTCTATATGTGGAAGAGCTCTCGTGATAAAGACAGGCATCAGAGAGACTTCATTATAACAAACCAACTGTTCAAAAACAGTGTTAAGATTGTTAAAACATTTCATGGAGTGGACATTGATACAGACCACAACCTGCTCATGGCAGATATTAGAACAGGGCTGAATCATGTTAAATAAAACAACCTATAAGGAAGTGGGATGTGGCATAGCTAAAGCACGAAGATACCGAGGTTTATACAAGAAGCATGAAAGAAAAGCTGGAAAGAACAAAGCAGAGTAAGAATGTATCAGAAGATACCATCAGGAATGCAATGTTAGAAAATATGTTAGAAGAGGGAGTCGGAGATGTAAGAATAAGAAGTAACAAGGAGTAGAAGATCACTCAGAACATGCTGAATAAAATGGATGAACATAGGAGATGGAAAAATTACTCATCAGACGAAGGAAAAAGACAATATAGAAAACTGAACGAGTTGAGAAGAGTGAAGTTAATAGGGCCAGGAAGGAGTGGTGGAGAGACGTTGTGAAGAGGTGGAAGAACAGAAAAGGAAGGAAAAATTGAAGAAATGTATAGAATATGATGAGGAAAAACCCAATAAAAATAAGCAAGCAAGTATGGATAACATCAGAATAAAACAAAGAGGTATGGATGGGATACATACAGTAGAGTAGCTATATCATTCTCAGGCAGATCGTGGAGGACTGGTGTTGGAATATGACAAGGATGGCCGTAGACCAAGGAAAGAGAGATGGGAAGTTGAGAAGGCAATCTAAGATCTCAGGAAAAGAAAGGTGACGAGATGTGACCAAATACCATCTGAAGCACTTAAGGGCTTAGGGACTGGTGCAGTAATAAGACTAACCAATCTAGTAAATAAGATATATGACAAAGGGATTTGGCCGAAAGATCAACTTTAGACCATTCTGGTTCCTTTACTAAAGAAGTGAAATGCCAAAGAATACAAAGACTATAGGACATCCATTTTATATGTCATATTACCAAGGCTGTGATAAGGATAGTGCTGAGAATAAAAGAAAGGAAAATAGAGGAGAGTATGGGAAAGGACCAGTTTGGCTTTAGAAAGATGAAGTTGGGTATTTGAGAATGCTAGTAGAATAAGTTTAGGAAATGATCAGGGAAATGTATGTTTGTTTAATGACTGGGAGAAAGGTTTGATTGAGTGGACTGGAATATGCTACAGCAGGTTTTGAGAAACATTGGTATAGATTGAAAGGATATGTCTGATAAAGCACTTTTACACAGGACAGAAAGTGGTGGTGGTGGTGGTGGATGAAACGGAAGAGATGAGCATTGGAAGAGGGGTGCGACAGGGATGTTATATGTCACCAGCACTTTTCAATATACACGCCGAAAAGTTGACGGAGAAGCTTCTAGAAAGGGCACAAGGGATTGTAGTAGGCAAAGAACGACTAAAAACCATTAAGTACGCGGATGATCAAAAGGTGATGGCAGAGTTGGTAGAAGAACTGTGGGACATTATGAATGGTATTATAGGAGTGGGAAAGGGATTTGGAATATAAGGCAAACATTGGTAAGAGAAAATTGATTAGAGTTGGAAAGGAAGAAGGCAATGTTGTACATTGAAGGGAAGAAACTAGAACAAGTAAGGTAGTTCAAATATTTGGGAAGTCTGGTGACTTGAAATGGATACTGTAAGGGGAAAGTTAAAAGCAGGATAACCATGGGGAAGGAAACATATGGAAGGGTAAGGGGATTACTGACAGCGGAAAGAATCCCGATTGAGTTGGTAAGAGATTTGCAAAGTGTTTTGTGTGGAGTGTAGTGACGTATGGATATGAGAAGTGGACAATCAGAAAGAGAGACTAAAGATATTTGGAGCGTTTTGAAATGTGGTATTAGAGAAGATGAAATGGATGAACAGGGTGAGGAATGAGAGGAAGTATTGAAGAGAGTGGGAGAGGAAAGGAGCCTGATAAGGATGATACTGAAGAGAAAAACATCTTGGTTGGGCCACACACTACATATGGCTTGTTTAATGAATAGGATCATGGAGGGGAAGATAGAGATATAAAGAGGAAGAAGAAGGTTTGAAATGCTAGCACATATCAAGAAAGGAAGAAGCTACAAAAGTATTAAATAGGATTCTAAGGATCGAGGAAAATCGAAGATGTCCAGTTGACACCTGTCTTAAGACAGATTCACAGAAGAAGAAGAAGAAGAAGAATTAAAAATATATTATATTTAAAATGCAACATCTACATATCAACTTTTACTCTAAACCTCTTTGCAGAAAATTATTCATAATTCACTCTCAGCCTCTTTGCGGAAAATTATTAAATTAGGAAATTGTCATAAAGATAGTTTTAAGAATTTCTAACAGCGGCACCCCAGCATTAAAAATCGAGATGGTTTAGAGAGTTTACTAAAGAACTGGGCAGTCAGTATGTCTTCATATGGATGTATGTCGTCTAAATAAAGGTATAGTCCTTCCGAGATTCAAAGAGCTGCTTCCACATTTAGAATATTATTTTTTTAAGGAAATGGATCTGAAATAATAGCCAGAACTAGAGTATCCAGGATAACTAATATATTTTTCATTCCTTCTTATGGGTTCTTGATACCATGGTTGAATGAACTACATTTGAAACTGCAAGGTTTAGACAAAAATGTCATGAAAAATATGTCTGTAATTCAACCATTTTATGGAAAATTAACACTTTGGGGAACCAATTTTCATAAAAGAAATTTTAAACACTTTATTTTCTTCAAAAGGTTGATTAATCATTTTGGTTATAAACATTATGAGCTGAAAACAACTCAAAATCATTGAGCATTTGAAATCAGAGTCTGTACAAAGATTCACAAGGCTTGGAAAAATGGAAAAAAAAAAAAGTTGTAACATTAATTTTAAATTATTTTATTCCTTGTAATGTTGAAGATGAATCTCAGAAAGATCATTTTGTCTTTTCGTCTCTATTATGCTACATTAGAGATGAAAATCATCTAAATTCAAAATGATGCTGAAATGAAAATACTCTGCCTTTTGCAACTAGCCAGTATTCAGAAATGCCAGCGTTTCTTATGTTTTATAATAGTTTTATAGTTACTATACAATTTTATAATATTTAAAATAAAAGTAACTAGTTTAATTTGTAAATGTACATTTTATTGATTCTGTATTAAGTAGATAGGTGGTGACATAAGTATTTGAGGAGAGATTTAATTTAAGGAATAAATATGAGTGAAATAGATGGAAAAAAAAATTAAAGGTAGATTATATAAACAATGGGTGATCAAAGGACATTCAATAAGTTTGTAAGTCAATCAAGGCCCCAAAAGGTTGTAGACTCCTAACCCATAATATTTAAATATAAAATTTGAATAAAATCCATCCAACTGTTTTAGATCTGTGGCCAGGGACAAACAAACATGGGAAGGGGACAGACAGAATTGTATAATTAATTTTTTTGGGCTCAAACACATATAAAACAAAAGATTCATCTTGATCTCGAGGCCAAAAATTTTCATAATTACATACTTTCTATTTATATGATAAAGTAAAATCTGACCACCTTACAGTTTGTCTAGTAAACTGAAGAATTATGTTGAGGCTGTGTGTATAGTTTAAGACTCAAATGTATTATTTTTTAGCTTGGCATGTTGTGATCTAAATACAGGGTGGCCACTCAAACTCTAAATTAAATTCGAGCATAACTTTTGATTTCCCTGGCAAAAAAAATCCTTATTATTTAGAGGGCTTTTCCTCCAGTTGTAAGACATGTTAGTTCTTGAGCAAGGATTTTATTAATAACTATGTCTGCCCAACACCTAGGCTAGTAGACACAACGACTGCATTATCTATCAGCAAACAGCTGTTAAGTACTGTGTAACAAAAAGTAGCAATAAAGGTCACATGACCTATATAACAGTGTTGCCTCAGAAAAACAAAACAAAATCAAAACATGAATACCTAACTTATTCAATGTGCATATATACTTAAATCATAAATATCTTACTTTTATTCAAACAAATATAAGACTTGTTTAACAGCACCTACAACCTCAACTACATATGCCTTACCACTTTAAATTATTTGGAGATGTCTTTGTTAAAAAAAAATCTTTACCATCTCCTGCTGGGAGACTTCATCACGAGCCTGTTGAACCCCTCCCTCCCACCTTAATAAAAAAAATTCAAGGTACAACCCTGGAATTACTAAAAATCCTTATATAACTTTATTTTAAGGTTTGGATCAGAAAATTATTATTCCACTTGTGATGTGTACTCAGTCACAAATAGAGGGTAGGCAAGTTAAACAGTGGTGCTGTAAGTTCGTAACTATCCGTGTCAGGTCAATATTGGTGAGGAAACGTAGCAAACGTAGGGAAAAACACAGATAATCGAATAAATAACTTTGTCTTTAATGTTGACTTAAGAATTGTATTTATAACATTGACAGCCATTTATGTATAACAGTTTTGTGTAGATATGCATAAACAGAATTGCTATTATTTTCTTATTATTATTATTAAGCACCGCACCTCGTCCTACTACTCATTCGGGTTATACACACTTACGCTAATGTGTAATGATAGGGTGATTGTGAGATGAAATGGAGGACCTACAGTTTAACGTGGAATCCGAACCACGGTGGAGGCCTGGCATTCCACACATTCACAAGTTGTGATTAATACATGCCTTATTTTCTTAATACCAAATTCCTTGTGTTTTCTAGGTTTTCCAGAAGAAGTTTCCATTTTCCCAGGCAGCTTTGATTAAAAAATAAAGTATGCAAATTTCATTTTTCATCAAACTGGCTAATGTAAAGTAATGTAACTTATGTTTAAAATAATATTATTTAAGATAGATGGGAAAATACATTTTCTGTAGTTTCACAGTCCTTGTTTAAGTGATAATAAGACATGTTTGAATCAGTGTTCTTGATGCTTCAGTTTGCTATTTAGTCCTCCAAAGACCTATTTTAATATCTCAGTTAAATATTCCGAATTAACAAAGATTCTAGTATTTTTAATAGATTTTGCAATATTCCCTGTGGTTTTCAGGTTTTTTCCAGACACACAAAATTACATTTTCTCGGTCTGATGTAAAATAAAGTGCAGCTTGCATGGTATTATTTCCTCCTATATCTGTTTTGTGAAGTAATCAACAATCGTGTAATATTTTGTATGCTTTAACATATTGTTGAGATTTTTTCTTCAAGTTCTGTGCACGGATAATCCGCAAAATGGATAACCCAAGTACAGATAATCAGAAGTTTACTGTATGTAGAAAAATGTGCTTTACCCTGTGGCAGTGGAACCTTATTTGTGTGGTAGAAGCGGGAGATTAGAAAAAAAAGTGGTTATTTGAAAATCTTGTCCCTTATTAGGGGATAGAGGTTCCTTCGGATTCTCCAACCCAATAAATGTTTGAAAATTGGGTGCTTCTAGAAGCATTTTAAAGTGGTCCTCATCTGGAAAAGTTTTGAAAGTTAGATTCTTCGACAAGCAATTTGGAATGGTTCCAACATAAAAATTTTGAAATTTGGATTCCGATAAAAGATAATTAGAGTGGTGCTCACCTTCAGATTTAAAAAAAATTAGATTCATCAAGAAACTATTTGCAATAGTCTTTCTCCATCAACTTTTTGAACCTTAAATGCCTCCAGAAAATATTTGAAGTGCTCTTTCCCTGGCAAATATTTATTCCTCTAGAAGATATTTAAAGTGGTCCTCGCATATTTATTTCTTTAATTAGATGCCACTAGAAGCTATTTGAAGTAGAAATGTGTCGTTCACAAACGAATGGTTTAAATTGAACAAATCCTCTCGGTAAACGAGTCGAACTAGTTCACTTTATCGACGTGAAATAGTTCAAATTTAACAACACAAGGCAATCGGGAGACTTCGGCTGACCATGGTCGCAGAAATAACGAGATAAGAAGTTTTTTCCTCCTTGTTCAGCAAATCGCCTCCTCTGCGCCCCGCCTGCTCTCGTGTATAAAACCAAACAATAAGCAGGATTGTCCTCACAGATAGGGGGAGCTGAATCCGAGGCACTGACTGATTTTATCTGGCCAGTTAAATATTTAGCAATGGTGTTAGTAAAAATAGAGTAATAACTAATTACTATATGAGAAATATAAGGTTTAAATGCATGTATACTTCCTATTTATATAACCTAACTCAACCCTAAGCCCTTAGCGTTATTAATACATAATTAAGTGTACAATAGCCCGGACGAATAGTAGGACTAAAACTTTAAAACTTACCTTGTATTTCCCCCCATACACATGCAACCTTTTATTTGCAGCAATGACTGGCATGTCGAATTTTGTGCTGAAGTCACTTTGATATTTTCCACAACTTCATGATCCTAAGCGAAAACAGCTGTTCACACATGTATGTACAATTATAAAATGTCATAATCACAAATTTGAACAGTACTTATAAAAAGAAGAATTAGATCACATTATATAATATTGATTCAGCAAAAGGTTTGTGGGATGTACAGAATCATGGATCGGGCCACATGCAGCTCGCAGGCCAACAGTATAAATGCCAGTGATAGGTTAACTTGCCTACAAGTTATGGTTTAAAAACAAAATTTCTGATATCTGCGTTATGACTTGCCCTGCTTTCGAAAATATTCTTTCACGAGGTACTGAAGTAGCCACAATGCACAATAGTCTCAGTACAACCTCATAGTCAAGGATAAGTCATTTTTCTCGCCTTCCACCAGGTCAAGGGATCCATTTTGCGGTTTAATAAAGGTTCCTGTAAATATTTGTCCAACTCAATTATTCCTGCTGCGGTTAAGTTATGAACTGCAGTAGTTTTTTTCACTTCATTATCAGAGTCCTCCCATAAGGACGATGAAGTGAAAGTAGAGTTGTTTGGTTGCACTGGTGGTATTGGCTCAGCTGAATCTTCTACCTCTATGCGGATTCACACACTTTTTGTCTGAGGGAAGTATAAGCGGTATTATACTTCTTCTCGTTGGTGAACCCATGCCTTTAAAATCTAGGGTCAAGAAGTGTTGCATGGACTGTAAGATCATTATTTTCAATGTCATTGAAGCGTTTGTTTAACATTTCTGGAGGCAGAGTTTTGTCTCTGGTGCAGTGAAGAATTTTATTGTTTATTGCCTTAACAAAAAGAATTACTTTTGATAAGGAATCAAGTTTTTTCAGAACTAATTTCTTCAGTGACCTCATGAAAGACTTTCACAGCTTTTTCAACTAAAATCCCCTCATGTTGCCAAGTCACATTGTAAAATGGCTAGTGTGGAGAAAATTGCGCCTTTCACTTTGATTACTCTGTTGAGCATATCAAAGGTCTTGAAATGTTCAACTATAGTTCTGATCTTTGTAACCAGATCATTTAGATTATTTCGCAGTGATCCCTGCACAAGGTTGACACAATGGGCAAAGCATGATAAATGTCTCCAGCCACAAAGACGTATTGCAGCAGTGATGTTAGCAGTGTTGTCACGTATTACACAAACAACTTTCTTTACAATGCCCCATTCTTTCACTGTGTCTTTCAAATGATCAGAAAGATTTCAGGCAATGTGTCTATCATGAAAAACAATACACCCTATAGTACTGAACGGAGCTCACAACATTCACTGTTTATGAGATGTGCTGTTAGGGCAATAAAGCTCTCATTGTTGAATGAGGTTCATGAGTCTGGTAAGGCATACTCCTGAAACTTCCTTCAGATTCATTTTTGCTTTCTCTAAAGCTGACTGATACAGTTGTGGGACAAACTAGAAGAAACAGTTCTATGAGATGAAAGGATATAACCTGGACAAAGCAGGTAATAAAAATGTTGAGCTCTGGATCCTCAACAATACTTAGTGGATGGTATTCTTTGACTATCATTTTGATCAGCTGTTGATCTAATAATTTTGATCGTTGAATTGGAATGGGTCTGTTGGTACTAACATAGTCTAGTATATTAACCTGTTGCTGTTTTGAGCCCTATTTTGATGTAGATGGTTGATTAATGTCTGAATTAATTTCTATATGTATTCTATCTACATCATCGACAGTTAGCTCACTAACTAAGTTTAACGTGGATTGATCAACTGATGGTACAGACTTATGAGGAGATTCACTTATAAAAATGGGGACAGTAGGGTGTTTTGCTTTAACCCTTTTGCTGCATATTTAAATTTTACTTCTTACCTTCAAAAATGTTAATTATAAGTCAAAAATTCAAAATCTGAAAATTTGCATGATCATGATTATGATCAAATAATGTGATTTTCAACTAGTAATGTATTTTAAATATGAAATTTAGCACCACATTGTCTATAAATCGCATAATAGTATATATTTTATATCGATAACATTATTTATGTCACATTTTACCCAAATGCAATGTTATTCTGCTATCAGAACCATTCTTTATTTTACTAGCAACCCACAATAGTGTCAAACTAATTGCTAAATGAGGATTTGACAAGCCTAATATATTGGCCTAATATAAACCTTATGTAATAAAACGTAAACTTTTGAAAATTAGGTTACATCAACACAACTTGAACAATTTTGTGCTACATTGGTGCTTTCCTCAGTGTAGTCTATAAATCATATATCTGTGCTAGGCATGGTTTAAAAATAGGAATCAGGTAAAGAACCAAAATAAAATATCAATCAGAAGAAATAAAATAAATTTTAAAACTTAATGAATTATTGGAATGTTCAATTGCTTTACTAACCAAATATTATATTTATTACCCTTCACATGCCATAAATTAAATGTTACTAACACAGTAGAATAATCGGGTAAATATAACAAAACCTACACTAATAAATCCCCCAACAATGTTTTCTGCCACATAAATATTGCAAGTAGTGACATACAAACAAGCGCTACTATTGTTATGATTTAGCAGATGGTAATTGACAGTTCTCAAAACTAACACCAGATGTCAGAGGCGCAAGGGCATGCTAGTATGAAAAATTCAGCGTTCTAACACTCTTGGTGCTATTTCCAACTGTCGCAGCAAAGGTAGATAAAGTTTACACTCGTGGGATGAATTTGATTTCCGCAGTCAATGACTATAATGCTGAGATAGGATATATCCGATTAACGCAGCAAAAGGGTTAAGGTGTCTCATTAGGTTCCCAGTAGAGCCACAAGCTAAACTGACAATTTGTGAACAATACCTACACTATGCTTGTTTGTAATCTAATTTGGATAAGTGATCATGAAGTTTACTTTTTCTTCATGGCATTTTATTTTTTAAAACAAATATATTTTCATTTAAATACTATTATACCACTGAATAAACTATGTAAATAATCATAGTAAGTGTTATTTTAAAAAGTTTTGGATTTGATTCATGAGCATAAATAGTACAATCATAATTAATTTAATAAACTTTAAAAACTTCTCCCTGAAACCAGGCCTATGATGTGAAGGGAATAACTAATTTATACAGTGTGTCCAATTGGTACCGCTAACTGACTGATTGAAAGCCATAGGTTGGTCGCAAACGATGATTCACTGGGCGGTATCAGGTTGGTCGTGAACGAAGATCCACTAGCTGAAGTTTGGTCGGTTGTGAACGATGAGCTGCAAAACAAGTATTCGTTCGCGAATGACTGAGCTCATTTCACTGAACTCAATCACTTTGACCCGTTCTGCCCATCTTTAATTTGAAGTAGTCATCTCTTGTGTCTTAAGTTATTTAGAATGATCTCCCTAAAAGTTTTTTGAGAATTAAATACTTCTAGAAACTATTTTAAGCGCCGTTTCTAGCAAATGTCTGAAAATTTTATCAATTTGAAAGCTATTTAGATTTTGAGGCAAGACCATCTTTCAGCTTCATATTTGAGAATATCAGAGGGGAGTGAAATAAGGGGGGAGGAGCAGACAATAACTTCTCGTTTCTACCACCTCTGGCTACATGTCCCAATGTGAGCACAAAAACCTTAGTAGTCTTCTGGTAGGAATAAGCTTTTATTAAATAAAACAATGACATTATTTTATTAGTCTAGTATTATTTGTAGGTATTGATACAAACTATCAAAGTGACCATTGCACAGCACACAACTTGCCATTTAAATGTACTAATATTGTTGAAGTAAATGATGTAGCTGTCGAAAAATTGATTTAATATCTGAATCTGACAAATCATGTACATTTGATTAACTTGACTAGACGTTTCAGAAGCCGTGTCAATGCTAAAAATGTCAAATACTTATTTTTTTGAAACTTGAATACAAAATTAATTTTTGGAAAATTCATGAGCTTAGTTTGTTCACACCTCTGAAAAAGGTTAATATTTAAATTATTGACAGACAGAAAAATTCAAGCACTTTTCCCATATTTTTTTTCCTAATGCTCAAAATTCAGGCATAATTCCTGGTTTTCACAATCAGTAACCACATAATATGGAATAATTAGTGGGGATAAAATGAATTCATTTTACTTCATACTATTGGAAAGTTTGTGAATTTTTTTTATTTTTATCAAGTGAGATGATCATCTATCTAGATAAAATTTTCACTAACTTTTCAATAGTATGAAGTAAGATCAATCATCTTTAATAAAGATAAGACTTGAAGATGGTAAAAAATCACCGAAACATGTCGTAGAAGAAAAGATATAAAATAAGGAGAAGGGAATAAAAAGGAAGATATAACCTCACTATCAACATTGTATTAGGCAAGCCAATTTTTCCAGAGCTGTGATGCCAGATCTGCACTTGTACAAAAATTGTTTAGCTATAGTTTTGCTTATTGTAACTTTTTAAATATTTTCTTTGGTTGCATTAAGTATGATAAGAAAATATTAGTTCACAGCACTTACCGAAAAGGGTTAGATCATATATTTTTTGCTAATACAAGTCATCCAAACTTTATAGCTTGTATCTAATGTAGCTAATTAACATCCTCAAAATCAACATTAATTGAAGTTTCGGCTCAAATAATGTTTGGGTTACATTTTTATATAGAGTTAACTAAGGAAGAACGTTGAATGCAGAGCATACTTTAAGAACTAGCATGAACTAATTCACAACATACTGACTCAATTGATTATTTTTTTTAGTAAATGTTCCAATATAACATTTCGGTGTCAACAATCGACACCAATAATGACAAAAGTGTTTTCTCTCCAAAAACATTATTGAACCAGCAATCAGTTGGTCTCCTTAACCTTGGTCTAACCTTGCCAGCTCGTCAACTGTCAATAAGCTGCGCCGCGACCATACAAATCGAAAGTGTTGAGGAGGTAATCATGACAGCATCGTTACATTTCTCAATGTTAAATTTTGATATGTCCCTATATCCTATCTCTGTTACTATTATACTATTAAATTCACTAACCTGGCTCTAGGACTGCGAGAAGGGGATTTAGATCGAGACCTGTTCCATTTCTTCCGCCAAGATGACCCATGATCAAGATCAGCATTCGCAAAAGCATTATTAGGGTTACGAAACACATGAAGAAAATTACAACCCTTTCCTTTGGGACAGCGAGCTTTGAAGAAGAGACCTGCGCACATAAAAAGTAACAAATTATAAACAACAATACTAGGGGTGTGTAAAGTCCACTTTTTTGGTTCAAAGTGAAGTCGAGTCGAATATGGGGAATATTCTTTAACCTGAAATGAAAGTCGAATATATAAAAACATGTATTTGCATCATTGTATTTTTCCTGCAAGGTGTTTTACTAACCTTTCACACACAAAACACAAGAGTTAGCGGATGTCCGAGAACAAGAGCAACGTTATAGAAAAATACGAGTTTAAGTTAATTCGGCGGGTGTGTTTATAGGTTTGAGATATCCAGTGTCACAAAAATCTTAATTTTTCTGTTTTACAAATCAATAAGGAAACTTTTGATTTTATAAATCCATTTAAATCTTGCCATGTGAATTACTAAAAAAAAGTATGGTCCTGATTATGAAAGTGCCTATAGCCAATCTCGAAAATAATATGACCTTGATGATAATAATTTTACTCATAAATTAATTCATGCAATCTATATAAAATAAGCAATTTTTATAGATTTTATTTTTAGTAAAATATCTAAGATTTTATCTAAATTAACAGCAATTTTCATTTATAAGTGCTCACTATTTGCATTCGTTTTTTTAAAATAATATAAGGAATGTCATGTTCCTCACACATGTACTCAGCCAACACATCAACATGAATTTGAATTGAACATACTGATTCATGTAGTTAACAACTGAAATGGCTGCATGTGTGAATTTTAGATTATTAAAAAATTATTTTCAATATTCAAGAAACACTTCAAAAGTTTTTAAACACACTGAAGATTAAAATTCATCTTCAGTTGGTACCAATCAATGTTTGTGATCAAGGGGGTTAGAGTGTTATGGGCGTCTTGAAATTCAAGGTGTTATGGAAATTTTCCAAGTTCCACCAAGAAAATAAAGCAAACTTGTTCTAAAACTCAAAACGATAAAAATATAGATTATATCTTGAGGTAATTTCAGTTCATTTTTATTTGGTGTAAATTATAAGTGTAATATAATCACTAGACTTCGAATAATAGACGAAGCTTCAAATAGCTGCCAGAGCCAAATATGTGTTTGAATCGAATACAAAGTACACCAAGATTCTCTTCAACTTCAAATTTTTTCAAGCTTCACACACCCCTAAAGAAAAATGTAGTATGTTCAAAATGTGTGTGAGTTTAAACAGTTAATGATATTATAGAGAATATTTTAATATCACACTTTAATGCCATTTTTCCTATAAATAAAGACCTAAATTATCAAAGGGTGAATTTGGAGAAAATAAATTAGCACAAAGAGTAAAATGAAGTACAACCTTTGGTGAACCTAATAACACCATTCTCTGTGCACCTGGTCACTAATTGAACCAGACACAGCACTCACCACATATTGCATTTCTCCATGATGGGACGGATGTAAACTCCACATTTAGCTGACGGCCTCCATACCAACGGCCTTGAAACTTTTGGAAGGCAGCAACAGCATCTTGAGTGCTTGCATACTCTACATACACATTACCCCGCAAGTGAGGCTCAAAATTACGACATACCTTGAATTGAACTACCCGACCAAATCGTTCAAATTCAAGAAGCACATCGTCGAAAAATTCTCTGTGAAAAATAGCATTATATTTATAACAGTAAAATGATTTCTTTTTTATGTGCAGAGTTTATACATGTTTTAAATTTAACATTAGCTACAACTTTGGTTACAAATTACAAAACCGAAAGCATCAAAATATTTATAGTAAAAAAATAAGTTTAATTACTAATTGACATAGACACTTACTTGAAATGTTGATATGTTTCAGAGTCTTCGTACTCCAACATAATGTCCGTGTCATACTCATCTTGAAGGAAATTTTGTATCCCAAAATGAGAATAAAATCCTGGAATCAGTAACACTTTGCTTACTCCAGGTCTGGGGTGATTTCTGAAAACCAAAATAATTTCACCCCATATGAATTTGGATAATGCAATTTAATTGAACCATTATCTTCAGCAATTACTAATTTCAGTGGTGACTACAACATCTACTTACCGTGAACACCGGTCCCCAAATCTGCAGGCCCCAGTCTTAGAGAAAAATGGACACAGCGGTTTATTTGGATTTGTCTCATTAGTTACCGTCAATGAAATTGGTAAATCTTTTCCCTGAAAAATATTTTAAACATAGTTCAGGCTATTTCAATAAATATTAGATGTTGTTAAATAAAACATGAACGATTGTACTAAAGTAAACTGATCAAGAAAACCTACCTTGTTGATGAAGTCATCTATTTGCCTCAAAAGTTCATCCTGAAACAATAAAAGTTTATCAGAACTAACAAACTTATAGTTTGTGTTGTTAATTTGATAGTACTGTATGTGTGTTGCAATGTTACCTGCTGGTGTTGTTTCTCTTCTTTTTTCTTCGATTCAATCTCTTCTGCCACCCGCAATTTATTTTGTTCCAACTCCCATTCTTCACGTATCCTCAACTGAAAAAAATAATAATTTACCAAATATTTTACAAGATTTTATATTATGACATATATATACTGTTGAACATCTATGTAAATAAAGTTCCATGTTGTAAAGTTAATATAAAGAGGGAAACTGTGAACATTTGTAGCCTACTATTATCACATTACTATTACTAAAGTACCAAAAACTATTCTGGCATTAGCGTGGAAAAAGTCCCACCTAATACCCGTGCAGCCATCAAGAGTGATTTTTTTTACAATGTTTAATCCTTATTTGGGTTTAGTTATATTTATTTACCTTCCTTCCCAATTTGATCTATGCAAGTCCTGCTTCAGTGGTGTATAACCTGTTTGACACTGCATCATTAACAATCATTTTGTTGCGATGTGACCACTCTCGGTTCCTAGACTCTCTCGTACACATGCAAACCACTAAGGAAAGGGGACAGGGGCAGCATGTTGATAGTTTTATCAAGAATCAAGCATCGCACGCTACAGGTCAAACAGTTTAAGGCACCGCTCTCACAATAGACTGGACCACCGATCACAAGGAGATAGGGTTTGAATCCCGGTCGGGTGCATTCAGGGTGTTTTTTCCTAAATGGTTTTCCACTCTCCCTCCCCACAAATGTGGGAACACTTCCTCTAAATTCAACCTTCTGCATCTCTAACACATTAGTGTAACTATACCATATATGTATAGCTTGAACGGATATTGAAACGCAGTGACAAAAAAAATTCATGCAGTATAGCCTCAGATCATTTTATAATTTTAAATATACCCCTTGTTTAGTCTCCAGTTTCATCAATGACTTACCTACTACTTTGAGCTACCTCTCGTTTGGCCCTAGCTTATTTCTAAATGGTCCTAGCAGACATCCTACTGAAAATTACTCATTTCCTTTTAGGTTTTGTCCACTGTCAAGCTCAGTTTGGTATCGGCTTACCTCCTTCTATTAGACCATCAATTTATTCCCAGTTTGACACTTGCTCACCTTCTGTTAGTCTTAAATTAGAGTAGGATTATGGTATGCAGAAACTTTAATAAAATACAACATATTTTGTTGAGGTCAACATTGAGAACATTATACTATATTATTAGTATAAGCCTCTATAAGCATCAAAAATACCAGCTGCAGATCACATGACTTGAAATATAGGTATATTAAAAGTGTTTTAGTAAATTTTGTAACTGTCTGAATGTGATTGTACCTCCTGTTTGGTCTTCTCTTCACGCGCCAGTGCCAGTTTCGCCTGGCGCTCTCGCCACTGCCGCTGAGCAACTTCCTCATCTCTGGCCCACTGTACATTCCTCTCCCAATTGAGACGCTCTTGCTCTTCTCGCTCAAACTCCTCCAACACCTGTTGCTCTTGTTCCCAGGCCTGGTATCTGGGAGAGTTTTCTTGCATCTTGCGTTCTGTTAATCACAAGTTAAGTACTATATACAAGCGGTCAATGACCTGGTGGTCTAGGGGTAAGGTGTCAGACTTCTGTGTTGGGGGTCCGGGGTTCAATCCTCCTTAAGCTGCACTAAACACGTTGCAGGGAATGCAGCTTTCAAAGGAACAAGGGATTACAAGCTAAGGATGAAATCAATTTTACACTATATTTTACATTTCTGTTAAAATCCTATATTTATAGATGTTTTTGTTTTATTCCCATTCAACATGGGACAGTTAACAAATACTTGTTTAATTATATTGTCATATCAGTGGCCAAAAAAAACCAATAATTTAACTCAAAGTTCACAATTTTTAATATTTTTTTTAAATGTTTAAGACTTTTTAAATGTTGGTTAGAGCTTAATCTTTGTTATTACATGTTTTTCTAAATGATATTAACTTGTGATTGTATTACCAAACTTTTTCATAAACATATTTTGATGCCTATACGGTTGGTATATAGCATTATATATCTCCATGTTTATTTAGACTAGATTGACATAGTTCTCAACTTAACCTTAAACTATTAATAAACAGTGTATTATTGTAAGCATTTTTCCCACTGACAATTTTAGTGCTTTACGATCAGTCATTATTTTTATTGGACTACTAAAAGTTGGAGTTGGCTCTGCACTACTGGGACTGATTGACGTGACCTTAGCTCTGAGCTAAGAGATTAATATTTGGTTTTAATCTCGGTCGAGTCAACCGAATGTTGTTTTTCACAATTAATTTGAATGTGTTTTTTTTCATCCTTATTCCATACAAAAAAAGTCACAAGAATTCAATTATGGTAAAAATCCCTTTTATCATCATCCTGGTCCCAGCTATTTCATGTTTATTTTAGTGGGTATACATCAGGTTAAAAGTATAAACACATTTTATAATAAACATGTTAGTACTCCAATTAAATAAAACTTACTGGACTTAAAGAATTTAGACATTACAATTAGACCATACATTAGGAGGTATTTCAGGCATCATGTAATACAAAGATTATAAAATAATTAAAAACAAGTTTACATCAATACAGCAACTGCCACATTTTGTTTATTAATTTTTAAAACAATATAATTTAATGGAGTTTGGGATAATATTTTTACACATGAGTTAAATACATTACATTCAAAATAATTATAATGGTTACTGGTACTCATAAACAACACTCATGTTTTAGATTTATTTTAAATTTTTAAAATTGTAATTAGACATTTAAAATATAACTAAGAACTGTAGTAGTTATTAAAAAAAATTAAATGTTTAAATAAAACAACCCCTAAATAAAATTTTAACATTCTTTTACAGTGCCTGGAAGATTTGATTAACTGTATGACTAACTATCACAACTAAATATATTTATTCTTTAATATAATATGTAGTTGTGTTGAAGAGTTGTAATATCCGTGAAACCTATTGCTTGCATATTATTCAAAATATAACAGGGAATGCTCGAGCTAAGATCATTTCATATCTAGAATATACATATTAAATCACCAACAAAATATTAATAATAATCATAGGCTGCCTGAAACTAATATATGAGTAAAGGTTTGAAAAAAACCTCCCAAAAATAAATATCAGTATGATATGAATGTTTGAATTACTTGATAAATGTATGTGGTAGTATAAGTCGTGAATGATATATTTACATACTTGATTTAAACTACAGAGTTTTTCAAAATAATGAATCTGATCTTAAATTACTATATTGTTGAAGTTTCTGAATACAAAGTGACTACATCAATCAAAAGAAAAATGGCTGTCCAAATGTTGTCTACTTTCTTTAGCTACACAAACAACGTCAAATTACTCTCATACTCGCTCATGCATGTCCACAGCAGCAGCAATGTCATTTTCTAGCTCATCCAGGGTTGTGGGTAACGGTCTCACATTCACATCTTCCTTAACATACTCCCAAAGGAAGAAGTCGCACCGCATAAGATGTGGCGACCTAGGGGATCAGCTGTAGAGCAACCAGTTATGGAGCCCACTGCGACCAATCCAACAGCGAGGGAGCACTTTTTTGAGGTAATGGCGAACATTAAAATGCCAATTAGGTGGCTACCCATCTTCCTAGAAAATGTAGTCTTTGGAATCGTCATTCATTTGGGAAAATAGCTGGACCTACAATATGACCTGATAGGAGTGATCAATCATCGTGTTTTAGGGGCCTACTAATAAAATGAAAGGGCTATATATATTTTCTCAGGATATGTTCAAGAAGACATTAACTTTAGGGGAGTCACTCATGATTGGTTGTTGCATGGGGGTTTTTCATGGCCTATATGTGTAGGTTGTGTGTGACCAAGACAGTGGATTCGGAGTTAGAAGCAATTTTGGGTGGATCAGAGTCGGTAAAAATGTACTAACTTTGCCTCCAGCTTCAAAATAAAAACCTATAATATTATAACAAAATATATAATGGTACATATATCAGTTTAGTTTTATGATTTTTTTATTCTATAGGACTAATATTTGTAATTTGGATTGACAAATTTATTCAAATATAATCCACAGTGCCAAAGCAGCTTACCATGAAGTAGTCTGTATTGAAGAGTTTTACTGGAGTACATTTTTTATTAATGAATATACTTTAGCCATTTCTCAAGGAGTTAGGGTCAGAGAAGCACCAACTTCACAGCTCTGGGTCTGATGGTTCAACTTGCCCAAGATGGCTCTTACAGTAATATTTCTTAGTTCCCGACAGACAGCAAAATGCAAGCGCAATTCCCGGGATTTTTTCTGATGCTCAAAATTCAACCGTAATTCCCAATTTTTCTGGATTTTTCAATGAGTGACTACCCTGTTGAAATAACTTTCTCAAATATGAAAAATATAAAAAAATTCCACCAATAAAATACATTTTCTAAACAAATTATAGTTTTTCTAATGAATAAGATATAAAACCACAATGTCCTGTTGAAGATTACAGTAAATATGTCCTTAAAGTTACCTTGAGTGACATTAATTAAGGTAAGAATAATGTTTGCTTGGTGAAATATGATGCATCTATGAAATAAGTTACCTATATAAGCAAAAGAATCAATAGGTAAAAACTAACTTTATTTAGTCAATTGACAGATCTTTTTTTGAAAAAATAAAATAAAATTGTTAAAACCCAGAAACATGACTTACTATTAGCCCTGTATTAATCATAATTATAGTGAATTTTGATCAAATTGAATATAAACTATCCTTGCTCTTAAATGTTTGGTAAATTTCATATTACAGCCTTTAAGTTACTTAATGTGTGATGAAAAAGTTCAACTTAACTGAGAAAAATGTGTGCGGTGATTCCCTCTAAAGCTTGGGAGTGGTCAACAAACTTTAACCAAACTTTAACAAATAGGTTTAGTTCTCATTTGGGGGTCAACATGTTTGCTGGTAAATAAAGCAACATAAAAAATGGCTGCTAAAAGCTAATATTCCTTATTTAGGGTGCCACACTATAAGAATAAATCAGATCCATTTATTAAATATTGTATTCTAATTTATTTATGTTTTTATATTCTTACACTGTCTTATCTATTTTAGTAGTTTGACAATTTTAATAATATTTTCTCAATACATTTTATATTCTAATCAACTCCTATAGCCTAATTCATTTTTTTAATGTAGATGCCTTTGGTTTGGATAATATTTCCTGTAGTGTCCTGCTAGATGCTTGTGTAATTAGTGGGTAAAAGTGTTCATGGAATTTTATTTGGTTAATTTTCTCTCATTACATTATGTAGAGATAAGAGTGAAAATCACAAAAGAATTCTTATTTGTCATTAGAAGATCAAAACTTTAAAGACAGATAGTAAAGCTTCAAGCCAATGTAAGACTTAAACTGTATCTTTAAAAAGTAGACCTATTCAGGTAGTTCTTCAAGTTTTCCCAATCCACTAGTCATATTACTATTCAGGTAGTTCTTCAAGTTTTCCCAATCCACTAGTCATATTACTATTTAGTAGTCTTTGGTTTTTACTGACATTGTAATAGTATACTTGTCACACTTGTTTTTAGAGCTGGGAATTAAAAACAAAGTAACGAGTAGTAGGGTAGGAACCAGCCACCTAGAATACCAGTAGTTACCTTCCTCCAAAAGTGAATCTCTTTCTTGTGCCTTTAGTTGGCGAATTTTCTTGCGTCTCATTTTCTTTGCCTGAGCTCGCCATTCTTTGTGTCTATAACAATATAAACAAACGTCAACAACATTACTTATGATATTGTGAGATATTACCCATCTAAATGAAGGCCACAATAACTTAGATCAGTGTGGTCCAATTGGCGGCCCTCAGAGTATTCTTGAGGAAAATTAAAGGGAAACTCACAGTGGCAGATATCAAATAGCTTATGATTAAAGTAAAAATATTTCTTGAAAAAGGTTAAGATTGCTTTTTATAATACATTTATTTGATTAATAAAAATATGTAATAATATAATACATTTATAATGTTAAAATATTTGTGTAAGTCTGTGTGCATGTATAGGCTATTTCATAATATAGGTTTGGATGATAAAACTTTTTTTTTGCAGTAAAATTTGAAAAATTCTACCAATCAAAAATATAATTATATATAAGTACCTATTGAAAATAATTGTTTATTAACTATTGTATGAAGGCTTGTATAAATTAATAGGATTACTAAATATATATTATTTTATTATTATTATTATTATTGGCCCACGGTGCAAACTAATAATTCGATTTGGCTTTTTGGATGAAAAATGTTGGACCACCCCGACTTAAAACATAAAACACCAAAGAATCCTGTAAAATTAATTTTGATTATTGTGTACACTGAACTTACAAAGTCTGAAAAATTAATCTATACCAGTAAACCCTTGCGAAACTTTCACACATTCAACCTTCCCCTCCAATAAAAAATATTTAGTGTTTTGTTGGGTTGTTGAAATTAAATACTCAGTGAAGTGTATATACACAAAATAGCAGAGAGTTTATTAATGTGAACGTATTTACAATTTACAATACCTCTTTGTATACAATATTTTTATGTCAATGCAACCATCTTGAATTTAGATTTTTCTTTTAATTTAAATTTTAAACAAACAATGTGTTTAACGTAAATTGTGTATGCTATATCAGAAGTCGGTAAAAAATCCTATCCATTGATACCTTATTCATTGCTGTATGCTTTATATTTATTAGTTGATAAAAAGGGATGTTGATATAGGAACAAGGTGGACACTGAATTTACATGGTCTGTTAACATAAATCTAGATATGATGGTAAAGTTACTATATTTGGATAAATGGGATAACTTTGCACTGCTTTTCATATCTTCCTCCTACTCCCTAATGCACCTAGTAAATATATTAATATCATACCCTCTACACCAACCAACTACCTAGCATATGTGGTTAGTAAGAAATTAAATTAAATTGTACATCCACATGTACAATTCAAACACTTATATAGGCCTATGTTTGTTATTGCCATTATCAAATACTAAATTGAAGTTCAGGAATAATATGAAAAACTATAATAAAATAAATATTTATAAATTTACTTTTTATAAAGTAATACAAACTTAACTAACCTTAACATTGATGTGGTTAAGGTTACGGTACGTTATGTTAGTATTTAAATGCTATTAAAAATAATATTTAGTTTTATTTCTTGTGTTTGGAAATATAAAGGCCTAACATAATATTTAAAGCTTGCACTAAGTGTCCCAAACTCACAAATAGTCCAAAAGATCCTATTTAGTTTAGTTTTTGTGAAATTCCCTATATTTTTCCTGTTTTTTCCAGACACAAAAAGATCTAGTATGTTCCTGTCTTTCCTGGTCTGCCATTTGTAAGACCAATTTGAAGCTAGCCTGATGTGATACAAAAACAGTTGTAATTATTTGGCTAATATTGGTCACAGACTTGATTAATAGAATAATTCTTTGTTAAATTGAGCTAAGAACAACTTGCACAGGAATTCGAGACAAATAACTGGTGGAGGGGTACAGACTATATACACCAACACTTTGCAACCCACAAACACAAAAAATAGGCCTAGGCATAATAAATTTGATTAATTCATTGTTGTTAAACAATATATTATTTAATATGATTGATCTAATACACAGTAATTAATAGGCTATGGCACTGGTTGCTAAGCTGTGCTTCATGGATCACAAGGGATCCGTGGCCTAATTTTTTAAAGGAATATTATTTTGATAAAAAAATCACGAAGCTTCTTCTATTTACTATGTTAATTTTATGTGACCGTTAGAATATCTAGAATATTTCAAGTAACATCTATCAATACATTTCGCAGTTTGGTGACAAGCTCGCCCATTCTTTTTCTCGCTCATACTCAACACTGTACTCACCACATATGTTAAGTATCGATTCCTTATGCTATTTATATTAATTTGAGTCAATCAATTCTTTTACACATATTCATGATTATTTATTATGGATCAGTGACTAAAAGTACAACTACAGCAAGTACCAGTATAACCAACATTGTAAGTTAAGTGAATCTCAACATTTTACATGTACAGGTGATAAAATTGTCCCTGATGCACTGTACATCTTGTGCAACAAAATGTAATCAAACAGTTCCTAGCTTTGTAGATATCTTGATCCTAATCACCCTGAATATAACGATAAAGATGTTAGTACTTTCAAAAGTAAGTTTGAGGCATTAATTAACTGTCAGAATATTATGGTGAAAAGTTTAAAAACTGATAATGAAAGTGCTATCAAGGTCTCCTACAGAGTGAGTAAGGTAGAGTATTGCGATTGCAGGAGAGGCTCATACAATCACTACAATCACTGAAACCCTAGCTAATTAAGCCTTGTGCAATTGAAATGGCAGCCTGTGTGCTTAGTGAGCAAACCAAAAAGAAACTTTAAACAATCCAGTTATCTAATAAATCTGTTAAACGTCACATTCAAGATCTGTCAACAGATATGGGAAAAGAATTGGTGTCGCAACTTAAATGTAGTTTTACTTTTTTGTTGCAACTTGACGAATCAACAGATGTGTCAGGGCTAGCAGTATTGCTTGCATTTGTGCATTACTTGTTTCAGAATAAAATCAAAGAAGATTTGTGGCTCTGTAAATCTCTTGAAAGTCGTAAGACTGAAGAAGAAATCATTAAAGTCATAAATAGTTACATGATAGAACATGAAATCAGTTGAAAAAGTTTGTTGATGAGTGCACTGATAAATCCAGAGCATTGACAGGAAAAAGGTAAAAAGGCCTAAAAACTGTGTTGAAGGAAGTTGTGAAGATATTGAAATAAAAAGTTATTGTTAGAGTTTTTGAACTTCACTCAAAAATTTATTCTTTTTTTATTGATTACCCATTTTATCTTTCTTCCTGTTTGATAAATACCTCTTGGCTTAATAAATTGGCTTAGCAGACTTTTTGCATGAATTAATAAACTAAATATGTCATGTCAAGGAAAGAGTGTGTCGGTATTTACAACAAGGGACAGACTAGCATATTTTGACTATGAAGAGATGTGTAGAGAAATACAGTATGAATGCTTTCCAACTTTGAATGACTTCTTGAAAGAAACATCATCTAGCCTGAAAGTAGCTATTTATGGTAGCATCGGTCAACATTTAGGGCCAGCACACTGGGCAACCAGCCACGCTACCCGTGACCAGCGAGAATTCTTGTGGTAAAATGGACAATTGACTGCAGCGACTACTGGGATAGCGAGGTCGTGCACAGGCGACCAGTTGGCCAACTGGACAAATTCAATAGAAATTAAAAATTAAATGGTCGGTCGCTTCTTTGGTGACGGAGCAGGTCGCTGGTGTCTAAAAGGTTACCGCAACCTGTTCGCCCAGTGCACGGTGGCCCTTAGGTGGTTTGCAAAGCATTTCAGAAAAACCAGGTATTACGTATCTGATTCTAGCTTGAAAGAGAAATTCAGTAAATTACCTCTGGTGGAATTTTGCTGCAGTATTCTTCAAGAATATCCTCAAGTGTCTAAATGTACAGTACTTAAACTTTTCCCATTTCCAACAACTTATGAAGCAGGATTTTCAAGATATGCTGCAACAAAATCTAAATATTGTTGCAGTCTGGACGTCGCACCCAACATGAGAATTCAGCTGTCTACAATCACTCCCAACTTTAAATGACTTTGTGAGATGAAGAAACAACACCATTCTTTACACTATTAGTCTATAGAGTAGATTGAATGTATAGTTTTGTATACTTTTGAATGTGATTTTTGTGTCAGTCTGAAAAAAATGATATATTTGAAAATACATTCTTAATTTGGGGTAGGCCTACCTATCATCCAGACACCCTCAATTTATGTGAGCAAGGATGTGAGGATCCTAGAATACTTTACAAGGGGTCTGCAGCAAAATAAGTTTGGGAACCTCTAGATTATGGCATGGAATATTAAATAACATATTTTAAGCCTAGACTATATTTGGAGATCATTTGTGAGTAGACAATTAGACCAGGAGGAAGAAAACAGGCCTTTGAGTCTTGAGCTGTAACCCATTCCTTTTGTCTGGCAGACCTATTTATGAGTCTATCATAACTATTGGTAGCAACGGGAGGGGAAAGGTGCTTTTAAAAACTTTTCACCACAAATTAATGAACTAAGCCAATGAGTGAATCGTTATTTCCATCTCTAATGTAATCTTATGGACTACATACAACTACTCGGAGTGTGTAGACTAGTTGCACTATCATCTTTCAAGCTCAAAACCTAATACACGCTTGTAAAGCATGATTTATAATTCTAAAATAAAAATAAGACTTTATTGTGTAAAATAAACACATGTTAAGTTTGTTATCAAATTATCCTTTTAATGAACATTAAAAATGAAGTTTAGATCAGAGGTGGGCAATATAATTTCGTATGTAGCCACAGATGTGGCGAATGTGAAGTGAAATTCACCACACCATGGGAAAATTGAGAAATTGGTTTGATCAATCAAACATTTAAAGCAACACACATTGTTTGAAAAAGTTTATTCAAAACATGTATGGCCTATGGGCCAACACTTTAATACTCAATTACCACTACTTCAAATGCAAATACTGAACAGTGCTACAATCGAAAATGTAAAACAATTTAATGCAAATTAGAAAATACTTTTGCTTCCAATTATATGAAGGAAATTTTAAGTTACAATCAGCACACAATGCCAGGAAAAAGCTTATTTTACTGTGAAAGATAGTAAACTTAAATTATTTGTCACACTGTCATGAACCATTCCCCAATTGTGGCAGTTGGCAACAGGGTTGCCCTGTCCGGGTCTAGACTATCATTGCTGAAGTTAGTAATTGAAAATATAAAAATAATTTATTTTGTAAGAATGTGTTTTTCATGTCCCAACCATGTATGTTGTTTTTGTTTTTGTTGACAAATGAGCAATATGTCATACAGTTTGATGTGATGTTTATTTGCACATGTTTCTAGCTAAACGGGGTGTTTAATCTCACTACATGGTGACATTTGAACATAAAGCTGTATTTGGTTTCTGCAGGAAGTGATTCAACTTGAATACTCTCCTAGTGAGTTTTTCCAGTGAAACCACAAGGCCCCTACTCATCTTCAGAAAGGTAATCTTGAAGGGAAAACAAACTGCTTCACCTGGAAGTACAAGGCATGCATCCTTTCGCGAGGTATTGTATATGGCATGGAAGTAGTAGCCTACAAGGAGAGCTGGTGAAATCTACACCCTTGTTAGAAAGCGCAGGATCAGGAGAAATTGACGAGTATGATACTAATTTTGCAAAGTATTAGAGGACAGATCTTATACCTTGTGCATGCAATTTTTAGGCTATAAGTAGTTACCATGCATAAGTTAGTGAGGACATTGCAAGTCATATGTCCAAGATAAAGAACACATGGAGTGAATTGAATCAAGAGCTCATAAAGAGTAATAAGGACTGTAAGGACTATTACTTGTATGTAATATTCTAGACACTTTAGCAGAAGAATATTTTCCATTTAAGTCAAGTTGGTTTCTTATGTCTAGAAATGAACATAAAGTAGATAATCCCATATGTTATCTTTGTACTTATGAGAGAGCTTTAGATTATAAACATAAGGAATGTGTAGATCAAGAAGCATTAGCTAAAAAAGCACATAAAAAATATACTGTGCAAACGTTTAGTTTAAGTGGAGCACTTCAGCAAAAAAAAAATTGAAAATTTGTTGATTTGTTGATTTGAGTTTTTTATTGTTTAAAATAGAATGAAATCTGTTGAATAAAATGGTGTAACTATCTTTAATATATATCAACTCTAAGTATTCTAAGAAAAACCTTTGCCTATGCATTAAAACCATATTTTTTAGTTTGTTGGCCTGTAAGGCAGCTTGTCACTGCTGCCCACTCTATTTCTATACTTTTTAACTATTGTTGGTGTTTATTTTTTATTTTGACATTTTTATTGTTTACAAAGCAGTATCAGATTTACAACCATATAGAGCAGAAGTTATAATAAATAAGTTTGAATGTATTGAGCACGTCCAGAAAGGGATTGGGACTAGGCTGAGAACTCTAAAAACTAAAACAAAAAACTTCCTGATGGATCGCCACTTGGTGGTAAGAACCATCTCACAGATGCTGCATTTATAAGCATACAGAAGTATTATGGTCTAGTCATTCAAAGAAATACTGATAGATATGAAAAGAGCAATTTGGGCTGAATGTTTTAGTTTGTTAACTTCAAACACCCACCTGATGAGAATACGTGGTGTAATATTGCAAGGCCCTGTCAAGTAACAAGGAGTATGATCATACCAAACATTTCCATTTGTACCAGAAGATATCATGTTACATGTAAAACAAATATTAAGAGATTTAGCCAACTCTTTGCTAGCCTACTTGAAAAACACCTTCGGGGGAAATTACAAAATCCAAACAAGTCGCTAAACAACGTAATTTGGTTATTGTTTCCAAAAAGAACATTTGTTACTCTAAACACGCTTAGATTTGGTGTGTATGAAGCTTTCAGCAGCTTCAACTGTGGAAATGTTACTAAATGTCAAACATTACAGTAAATGGAACTCACTCCTGGGAAAAAGTGCGTTGCTATCATAGTAAATATGGATAAGAGGTGAATATCAAAAGCTGAAAAAGCCCTCTTAGAACTAGGAAAAAAAACATTATAGAAAAAAAAGAAGTTTAGGAAAAAGAAAATTGGAAGAGCTACTAGAAGAAGCAGAAGATCCAGAGAAGCCATCTTATGTATCAGGAA